>JAREIK010003600.1:65430-132304 GCA_029783825.1 Sapria himalayana | reverse complement strand
GATATAAATTCTAAGATGAAAGAGTAATAAAAAAACAAAATATTACCTTATAAAATTTAATACACCCATTCCAAATTTAGTTGGCCAACAATAATTGGAATAATATTTGGATCTTATGACCCCTCTGAAAATTGTAATTGAACCATATTTTTATTAAATTGAATGAATAAAATAAGTAAAAGTGAAATTAAAATTTACAAGATAAGTATACTATGCTGATTCATTATCATCATGGTCTCGAACTAATTCTTCAATTTCATTAGTTTTGTTTGAGCTACTCAACCAATCTTGTAGACATATGAGAACTTTAGCTGTAATTGGTGTTAAAGAACTTCTAAATTTATCTAAAGTTCTTTCCCCAGTGCTAAATTTAGATTCGTAGGCCATAGTAGATGCATGGATAGCAAATACATCCCTTGCTACATTTGCCATAGAAGGATACCCAACCTCATTTACCTTCCAGCAGTTTAGAAAATCAAATTCAATTCTATTTTTTTCAAGTTTGTCCTCCAAGTATCTATCCAACTCTTCCCAAGCTGCAACTTCTTGTTCTTTATCCAATTCAACAAAAAATATCATCAACATAAGTATCACTACCATCAAAGAAATCATCATTTTTCTTCAACACAGTAGAAGAGAAATCATCTACTTTTGATTCATCTTCATTTAAATCTTTATAATCATCTATCATCTCATTTAAAGCATTTATAACCTTTTTCAACAAATTTTTAGCCAATTCCTCTCCATAATGCTAAGTGTACTTAATCTTGAGATATTTGAGCTTATATCTAGTATCCAACACTACTGCTACAAAAAGCATAATATTTGTTGACCGAATAGAACCCCAATATTTGTTGAATTTATGCTTCATTTTAATACTCATTTCAGACACCATTGTATCTCTACTATTTTCACAAAGCTCAATTTTTTTTCAAAATTAGAATAATCTCAGAAAAATAAACACTATAGGTAGGATATTATGAGCCAGAAAATTTACAAGTTACCTCATAAAATGTTTTCAAGAAACGAGCCAAATTTTTGGCGTTTGTTCAGTCTATCTCAGTTGGAACGTTTGAACCAAACTACTTCAAAAACCTTTTGTCTTTGTCCTCCAACTTATCAAATTCTTTTTGATATTTTATATCAGTTTGTAGCATTAAATAAGTTGAATTCTATCTTGAAGGACAATCTAATTGCAATGAAGATTTATATGTCAAGTTTGCTTCTTCAACACATAACTTAAACATATCTAATCTTTTAGGACTGCTCCTCGCATATTTAACCACACCTCTAATTTTTTGAATAGTACCCTCAACTACTGCAATGCCATCTCTTACAATTAAGTTTTGGAAATGAGCACAACATCTCATATGAAAATGCTCGCCTCTCAAAGGTAAAACACTTTTCTTCACAAGCCTTTTTTTCAATTGTTCAACTGCAACATCATTATTTGATGCATTGTCAAAAGTAATGCACATCAACTTTCTCAAACCCCATTCATTCGTGCAAAACTCAATAGCATTTGTAATATTAACTCCACAATGAATTTTAATTACACAAAAATTCAAAAGCCTTTAATGCATATTCCATTGAGAATCAATGGAATGAACAGTCAAACATATATAAGATAAATTTTGAATGCTAGTCCAAGTGTAGGTACTCAATGAAACATTACAACAATGAGATGATATGCTATCAAATAATTTCTTTTTTTTCTTCACAAACAAAGAAAAACAATCCTTCAATATAGAGTGCCTAGATGGAACTTTAAATTGAGGCACACTAACTTCACAAAACTCCTTAAACTCATCCCTCTCAACAAAACAAAAAGGCAATTCATCTTTTATGATCATTTTCACCAAAACCTCCCTAGCAATTTGTTGATCAAATTGCCAAAAAGTTAATTTGTTATCCTCTGAACTAGTACCTTTAGTGAAACTCAACAAAGATTGTGACTTGTCTTCACCTTTGTGAGCTTCTATTAATTCTTTTTTGGGTGGAAATTTCATACAAGTCTCTCTCAAGTATTTCCATAAACTTGAAGTACCTTGATCACTTTTTGCCAAGTATTCTTTCCTACACCATATACAAGCTGCCCTACCAATTTCATTTCCCTCTTAATCAACTAATATCTCATAAGTTTCCCAAATAGCAGACTTATACTTTTTATGTGCTTGAGGTTCAGATGTACCTTGACTTTATTTTACAAATGGAATTGAAGAACCAGCCGTAACAATAGGAGGGTTCGTGAAAGGATGATGATTGGATTTACCAGTACATTGATCATTTGAGATGTGATCATCTTCCATTTATTGTATTTTTCGTTTACCGCTGGATTGTGCCATATTCATTGACATTAATTAATATGATATGTTAAGCATAAATACATATAAATATTTCAAACAAGCAAGCTCTACAAAACTGACTGTAACACATTCGGCTCACTCATTCGACCAACCACAACACCACAACCAATACTCAACAAAACTGACTTAGACACATAATTATAATAATAATTAATCACTCAATTCTCGTCAGAAAAACAAACCAAAAGGCTGGTGGCATCTGAGACATGGTGGAGGCAACTAGAAGTGCGTCGGACAAGGTATGGACCTAACTAAACACGGCTGGAATGGCTTGAGGTGGACTGGAACTCATCGAAACAGTAATAGGTGCGTCGGAATTGGATGGGCAGTAGAGAATTTGTGGTATCTTTATGTTATATATATATATATATATATTCCTAGTTCTAGTATCAGTTTTTAGGACGGGCTAGTTCTCACGATGGATATTGCTTAAGATCTGTAACTGTCCCAAAAGAAAAAAGACGTGATAGAACGGGATGGGAAAAGTCAAAGTCAACGGATTTTTCTTGGTCCCGATTCTTTCGGGACAAGACTTTGGGTCGGGTCGTGAATTTTTGATTCCCGTGAGGAGACCTACTAAATGCATATACAGTTAAATCAGTAAACCCCTAAACCTCGTAATACCTAAATAGATAAACCATTAAACAGCTAAATACTACTTAATAATTAATAAATCTATTTTTTATAACTATTTATTATATTTTTAAATATTAATTTTAATTATTTATTAGTGTATTTATTTAGAAATATTTATTACAAAATAAATTATGAATGAGACAAATATAATTTAAATAATATATTATTTATCTAATAAAAATATAAGCTTATAAAAGAAGTATAAATTCAAAAATTAAAAATTATTAACAAGTAATATAAGTTACTTTAATTATGAATCAATTTGGGTTTTGTAAATATTTTTTAATAAATATCTAACTTAATATTAATAGTTTATAAATTTAATTTTTTGATCATTATTATAATATCTATCAATATAATTATTTATATTAAATTTATATGATATATAATTTTTAATATTATTATAACAAAATATTGTATTAAAATTTCAAAAAATTTTAAATATTATTATATTTTCAAATGTTATAACCTATGAAAATGATAAAAAATTATATAAATTTTGTTTGTTATTTTAATTTTTTAAATAAAACCTATAAACCACTAAAAACCTAATAAAATAAATCGCTAAACTCCTAACGTCAAAACCTCTAAATACTTAAATCATAAACTAGTTTACATTAATAATAAATCATAAATTTCATTTTAATTTTTATTAAGTATAATTTTAAATTTTTATTTTAATTATTTATCAATTTATTTTATAGAAATATAAATAACAAAAAATTATTAGTGAGACAGATCTAATTAAAATAAAACCAGTTTACCAAAATAATAAATAATAAATCTCATTTTTTTTCTATATAATTTTAAATATTCATTTTAATTATTTATTTGTTTATTTATATATAAATATTAATTACAAAATAAATTGAGTTAGACAAATATAATTTATATAAATTATTTTTCATCAAAAATTATTGATAAACTTTTTAAAAGAAAAAAAAATTTCAAAATAAAAAATTATTATAGTGTAATATATTTTGCTTCTCTTCTGAATTAGTTTATGTTTTATAATTATATTTTAATTGATATCTATCTTAGTAAAAATAGATTATTAATATGTTTTTTGATCATTATTAGAATATTTATCAAAAAAATTGTTTATATTGAATTTAAATGATATATAAATATAATTATTATTATAACTAAATATTGTATTCACATTTCAAAAAATTTAAAAATTATTATATTTTCAAAGGTTATAGCCTTTGAAAATATCAAAAAATAATAAAAATAAATTTTTAATAATTTTATTTTTTAAATAAAACCTATAAACCACTAAATGCATACACAGTTAAATCAGTAAACTCCTAAACCTCATAATGCCTAAATACATAAACCATTAAACTGCTATATACTACTTAATAATTAATAAATCTAATTTTTATTTTTATTTATTATAATTATAAATATTCATTTTAATTATTTGTTAGTTTATTTTTATAGAAATATTTATAACAAATTAAATTATGAGAGAGACATATATATTTTAATTACTTTGTTTTTAATCAAAAAAAATATATGATTATTAAAGAAGTACAAATTTAAAAATTAAAAATTATTATCCAGTAATATATTTTACTTTAATTTTGAATCAATTTGTGTTTTATAAAATCTTTTTATTAATTGTTTTTTAATTTAAATTTTGATCATTATTATATTATCTATCAATAAAATTGTTTATGTTGAATTTATATGATATATAATTAATAATATTAAAATAAATAAATATTGTATTCACATTTCAAAAAATTTTAAATATTATTATATTTTCAATGGTTATAACCTATGAAAATGAGAAAAAATTACAATTTTTTTTTGCTATTTTATTGTTTAAATAAAACCTATAAACCACTAAATGCCTAAAACATAAATTGCTAAACTCCTAAACGTCAAAACCTTTAAATACTTAAACCATTAAACATGTGTACATTAATAAAAAATCATAAATCTCAATTTAATTTTTATTAAGTATAATTTTAAATTTTTATTTTAATTATTTATCAGTTTATTTTAATAAAAATATTAATTACAAAATAAATTATTAGTGAGACAGATCTAATTTAAATAATTTATTTTTTATCAAAAAAATATATATCCATATAAAAATAGGCAAAATTTTAAAAACAAAAATTTATTTTTTAGTAATATATTTTATTTTTATTTTGAATCATTTTAGATTTTGCAATTATATTTTAATTTATATCATTCTTATTAATAATAGTTTATTAATTTTTTATTGATCATTATTATAATATCTATTATTAAAATTATTTATATTGAGTTTACATTATATATAATTATTAAGATTATTATTACTGAATATTATATTTACATTTAAAATAATTAAAAATTATTATATTTTCAGAGGATATAACCTTCATAAATTAACAAAAATCAAAAAATTAAATTTTTTTATTTTTTCATTAAAAACTATAAATCACTTAATCCTAAACACTTAAATCACTAAACCCCAAAACACCTAAATACTTAAACCATTAAACTAGTATATCCTGAAAAATAAATAATAAATCTCTATTTTATTTGTATTAATTATAATTTTAAATATTCATTTTAATTATTTATTAGTTTATTTTTATAGAATTATAAATTAAAAATAAATTATGAGGAAGACAAATTTAATTTAAATAATTTACTTTTAATAACAAAAAATATAAACTTATAAAAAGAAGCAAAACATCAAAGAAAGTATTATTTTGTAAAATATTTTAAATTGATTTTGAATAAATTTATGTTTTGCAAATATATTTATGATAATATCTATCTTATTAATAATAGTTTATTAATTTATTTATTGATCATTATTATAATATCTAGCAATGTGATTATTTATATTGAATTTAATGAGTTATATTTATTAAGATTATTATAATTAAATATTATATTTACATTTGAAAAAAATTTAGAAATTTTTATATTATTAAAGGTTATAACCTTCAAAAATTAGAAAAAAAAAAGAAAAATAAATTTTTGTTATATCATTGTTTAAATAAAACTTATAGACCACTAAATTCCTAAACATAAAAGCCCCGAAATACTTAAAACTTTAAACTCGTAAACCTAAAATATAATTTAAATAATTTATTTTCATCAAAAAAATATATAAGCTTATAAAAAGAAGCAAAAACTAAAAAACAAAAATTATTATTTGATAATAAATTTTACTTTGATTGTGAATAATTTTAGGTTTTGCAATTCTATTTTAATTTATATCTATCATATTAATAACAGCATATTAATTTATTTTTTGATAATTGATATCATATCTATCAATAAAATTGTTTATATTTAGTTTATATTATATATAATTATAATTATTCTTATTACTAGATATTGTATACACATTTTTAAAAAATATTAAAATTATTATATTTTAAAAGGTTATGCCCTTTGAAAATGTGAGAAAATATCAAAAATAATTTTTTTGTTATTTCATTATGTAAATAAATCCAATAAACTACTAAATGCCTAAAGACTTATGTCAATAACTCCGAAATCTCGAAAAACCTAAATAGATAATTCTTTTAAACTGATATACCTTAAATAATAAATAATAAATCTCAATATTATTTTTTAATTATTATTTTAAATATTCATTTTAATTAACTATTCTTTATTTTTATTAAATATTAATTACAATATAAATTATGAGTTAGACAAATATAATTTATATAAATTATTTTTTATCAAAAATTATAGATAAACTTATAAAAAGAAGAAAAAATTTCAAAACAAAAATTTATTATATTGTAAAATATTTTGATTTCCTTCTGAATCATTTTAGGTTTTGTAATTATATTTTAATTGATATCTATATTATTAAAAATAAATTATTTATTCATTTTTTGATCATTATTAGAATATTTATCAATAAAATTATTTATATTGAATTTATATGAAATATAAATATAATGATTATTATAACTAAATATTGAATTAACTTTTGAAAAAAATTTAAAAATTATTATATTTTCAAAGGTTATAACATTTGAAAATATCAAAAAATAATAAAAATAATTTTTTTTTAATTTTTTTTAAATAAATAAACCTATAACCACTAAATGCATACAAAGTTAAATTAGTAAATTTCTAAACCTCGTAATGCCTAAATACAAAAAGCATTAAACCGCTATATACTACTGAATAATTAATAAATCTAATTTTTATTCCTATTTATTATAATTTTAAATATTTATTTTAATTATTTATTAGTTTATTTCTAAAGAAATATTTATTACAAAATAAATTATGAGTGCAAGAAATATAATTTAAATAGTTTATTTTTAATCAATAATAGTATTTACGCTTATAAAATAAGTAAACATTTAAAAATTTAAAATTATTATTAATTAATATATTTTACTTTAATTTTGAATCAATTTGGGTTTTGTAAATATTTTTTAATTAATATCTATCTTATTATTAATATTTTATTAATTTTATTTTTATCATTATTATAATATCTATCAAAAAAATTTGATTATATTGAATTTACATGATATATAATTATTAATATTATTATAACAAAATATTATATTTACATTTCAAAAAATGTTAAATATTATTATATTTTCAAAGGTTATGACCTATGAAAATGAGAAAAAATTAGAAAATACTTTTTTTTATTTTATTGTTTAAATAAAACTTTTAAACCACTAAATGCCTAAAAACATAAACTACTAAACTACTAAATGACAAAACCTCTAAATACTTAAATAATTAAGCTTATATACATTAATAATAAATCTATAATTTCATTTTAATTTTTTTTCAATTTAATTTTAAATTTGTATTTTAATTATTTATCAGTTTATTTTTATAGAAATATTAATTGCAGAATAATTTATTAGTTAGATAGATATAATTTAAATTAAACTGGTATATCCTAAATAATAAATAATAAAACTCATTTTTTTTCATTATAATTTTAAATATTCATTTTAATTATTTATTTGTATATTTTTATATAAATATTAATTATAAAATAAATTGAGTTAAACAAATATAATTTATATAAATTATTTTTCATCAAAAAAAATATAGATAAATTATTAAAAACAAATTTCAAAACAAAAAATTATTATATAGTAATATATTTTGCATAGCTTCTGAATCATTTTAATATTTGTAATTATATTTTAAATGAAATATATCTCATTAATAATAGATTATTAATTTATTTTTTGATCATTATTAAAATATATATCAATAAAATTGTTTATATTGAATTTATATGATATATAAGTTTAATAATTATTATAACAAATTATTGTATTCACTTTAGAAAAAAGTTTTAAAATTTTTATATTTTCAAAGATTATAACCTTTGAACATCTGAAAAAATAAAAAAAATATATTTTTTTGTTATTTCATTGTTTAAATAAAACCTATACACCACTAAATGCCTAAACACTTAAATCACTAAACTACAAAATCCTCATACATCTATATAGATAATTTTTTAAACCGATATACACTAAATAATAATTAATAATTCTCATTTTTATTTGTATTCATTATAATTTTAAAAAATCATTTTGATTTTTAGTTTTTTATTTGTATATCTGTATTAATTATAAAATAAATTATGAGTTAAAAATATAACTTATAAAAATTATTTTTCTTCAAAAAATAGATAAGCTTATAAAAAGAATAAAAATTTAAAAACAAATAATTATTATTTAATAATATATTTTGCTTTGCTTTTGAATCATTTTAGGTTTTGATATTATAATTTAAGTAATATCAATTTTATTCATAATAGATTTTAAATTTATTTTTTGATAATTATTAGAATATCTATCAATAAATTAAAAATTAATTTATTTTTAATAAAAAAATATAATTTAATTAATTTATTTTTAATAAAAAAAATATACCTTTATAAAAGAAGTAAAAATATAAAAATTAAAAATTATTATCCAGTAATATATTTTACTTTAATTTTGAATCAATTTTGGTTTTGTAAATATTTTTTAATTAATATCTATCATTTTATTAATAGTTTATTTATTTAATTTTTGATCATTTTTATATTATCTATCAATATAATTGTTTATATTTAATTTATATGATATATAATTATTAATATTATTATAACTAAATATTGTATTCACATTTCAAAAAATTGTAAATATTGTTATATTTTTAAAGGTTATAACCTAAGAAAATGTTAAAAATTATAGAAATTTTTTTTGTTATTTTATTTTTTTATAAAAAACCTATAAACCACTAAAAGCCTAAAAACATAAATCGCTAAACTTTTAACGACAAAACATCTAAATACTTAAACCATTAAACTGGTATACATTAATAATAAATCTTAAATCTCATTTTAATTTTTATTCAGTATAATTTTAAATTTTTATTTTAATTATTTATCCATATTTTTATAGAAATATTAATTACAAAATAAATTATTAGTGAGATAGATCTAATTTAAATTAAACTGGTATCACTAAATAATAATTAATAAATCTTATTTTTTTTTCATTTTAATTTTAAATATTCATTTTAAATATTTATTTTTTATTTATATATAAATATTAATTACAAAATAAATTGAGTCAGAAAAATATAATTTATATATATTTTTTTTAATCAAAAAATTATAAATAAACTTTTTAGAAGAAAAAAAAATTTCTTAAACAAAAAATTAATATATAGTAATAAATTTTGCTTTGATTATGAATCATTTTAGGTTTTATAATTATATTTTAATTGATATCTATCTTTTTTTAAATTGCAATCTCTCTTATTAATAATAGATTATTAATTTATTTTTTGATCAGTATTAGAATATTTATTAATAAAGTTGTTTATATTGAATTTATATGATATATAAATATAATGATTATTATAAATAAAGATTGTATTCACTTTAGAAAAAAAATTAAAAATTTTTATATTTTGAAAGGTTATAACTTTTGAAAATATTAAAAAATAATAAAAATATATTTATTGTTATTTTATTTTTTAAATAAAACCTATAAACCACTAAAAGCCTAAAAATATAAATTGATAAACTCCTAAACAATAAAACCTCAAAATACTTATTCCATGAAATTGGTATAGATTAATAATAAATCATAAAGCTCATTTTAATATTTATTCAGTATAATTTTAAATTTTTATTTTAATTATTTATCAGATTAATTTTATAAAAATATTAATTACAAAATAAATTATTAGTGAGACAGATCTAAATTAAATTTAATCTGTATCCCTAAATAATAAATAATAAATCTCAATTTTTTTTCATTATAATTTTAAATATTCATTTTAATTATTTATTTGTTTATTTATATATAAATATTAATTACAAAATAAATTGAGTTAGACAAATATAATTTATATAAATTGTTTTTCATCAAAAAATTATAGATAAACTTTTTAAAAAAAAAAATTTAAAGCAAAAAATTATTATATAGTAATATATTTTTCTTTGCTTCTGAATCATTTTTTTTGTTTTGTAATTATATATTAATTGATATCTATCTTATTAATAATAGATTATTAGTTTATTTTTTGATCATTATTAAAATATTTATCAATAAAATTGATTGTATTGAATTTATATGATATATAAATATAATTATTATTATAACTAAAGATTGTATTCACTTTTTAAAAAAATTTAAAAATTATTATATTTTGAAAAGTTATAACCTTTGAAAATATCAAAAAATAATAAAAATATATTTTTTGTTATTTTATTTTTTAAATAAAACCTATAAACCACTAAAAGCCTAAAAACATAAAATGCAAAACTCCTAAACGACAAAACCTCTAAATACTTAAACCATTAAACTGGTATACATTAATAATAAATAATAAATCTCATATTAATTTTTATTAAGTATAATTTTAAATATAATTTAATTATTTATCAGTTTATTTTGAAAGAAATATTAATTACAAAATAAATTATTAGTGAGATGGATCTAATTTAAATTAAACCGGTATTCCTAAATAATAAATAATAAATCTTATTTTTTTTCATTATATTTTTAAATATTCATTTTAAATATTTATTTGTTTATTTATATATAAATATTAATTACAAAAAAAATTATGAGTTACACAAATATAATTTATATAAATTATTTTTCATCAAAAAATTATAGATAAACTTTTTAAAAGAAAAAAAAAATTCAAAACAAAAAATTATTGTATAGTAATATATTTTGCTTTGCTTCTGAATCATTTTATCTTTAGTAATTATATTTTAATTGATATCTATCTTATTAATAAGAGATTATTAAGTTATTTTTTCACCATTATTAGAATATATATCAATAAAAATGTTTATATTGAATTTATATGATATATAAATAAAATGATTATTATAACTAAATATTGTATTCACTTTTTAAAAAAAAATTTAAAATTATTATATTTTTGAAGGTTATAACCTTCGAAAATGTGAAAAAATAAAAACAAATATTTTTTCTTTGTTATTCTATTGTTTAAATAAAACCTATACACCAGTAAATGTCAAAGCATTTAAATAACTAAACTACAAAATCCTGATAGCTCTATATAGATAATCCTTTAAATCGGTATACACTAAATAATAATTAATAAATTTCATTTTTATTTGTTTTCATTATAATTTAAAAAATTCATTTTGATTGTTTAGTTTTTTTTTATTTTTATATATGTATTAATTATATAATAAATTATGTGTTAAAAATATAATTTATAAAAATTATTTTTCATCAAAAAATTGATAATCTTATAAAAAGAATAAAAATTTAAAAACAAATAATTATTATTTTGTAATATATTTTGCTTTGATTTGAATAATTTTAGGTTTTGATATTATATTTTAAGTAATATCAATCTTATTAATAATAGATATTTAATTTTTTTTTTAGATAATTATTAGAATATCTATCAATAAAATTGTTTATATTGAATTTATATTATATATAATTATTATGATTAATATAAATAAATATTGTATTCACTTTTGAAAAAAATTTAAAAATAATTATATTTTCAAAGTTTATAATCTTAAAAAATGAGAAAAAATATTAAAAATAAATTTTTAGTTATTTAATTTTTTAAATAAAACTTATAGACCATTAAATGCTTACTTACTTAAATTAGTAAGCTCATTAACCCCGAAACCCCTAAATACATAAATATTTTAACATCTATATACTAATTAATAAATAATAAATCTCATTTTTATTTCTATTTATTATAATTTTAAATATTCATTTTAATTTTTTATAGTTTAATTATTTAGAAAAATTAATTACAATATAAATTTCGAGTAAGACAAATATTATTTAAATAATTTATTTTTAATCAAAAAAATATAAGCTTATAAAAAGGACATTTTTAAAAATTAAATATTATTATTTAGTAATATATTTTGATTTGATTTTGAATCATTTTGTGTTATGTAAATATATTTTAATTAATATTTATATTATTAATAATAGTATATTAATTTAATTTTTGATCATTATTATAATATCTATCATTAAAATTATTTATATTGAATTTATATGATATATAATTTGTAAGATTAATATAATTATATATTGTATTCACATTTCAAAAAATTTTAAAAATTATTTTATTTTTAAAGGTTATAACCTTTGAAAATCAGAAAAAATCAAAAAAAAAATTTTTATTTTTATTATATAAATAAAACCTATAAACCACTAAATACCTAAAAACATAAATTGATAAACGCCTAAATGACGAAACTTCTAAATAATCAAACCATTAAACTGGTATACCACATATAATAAATCATAAATCTCATTTTAATCAGTATTTATTATAATTTTAAATATTCATTTTAATTATTTATTAGTTTATTTTTTATAGAAATATTAATTACAAAATAAATACTGAGCGAGAAAACTATAATTTTAATAATTTATTTTTATTAAAAAAATAATATATAAGCATATAAAAAGAAGTAAAAATTTAAAAACAAAAGATTAATATTTAGTAATATATTTTACTTTGATTTTGAATCATTATATATAGGTTTTGCAATTATATTTTAATTGCTATCAATCTTATTAAGAATAGTTTATTAATTAAATATTTGATCAATTTTATAATATCTAACCATAAAATTACTTATATTGAATTTAAATATCTTATAATTATAAAGATTATTATAACTAAATATTATATTTACATTTAAAAACAATTTAAATATTATTATATTTTCAAAGGTTATAACCTTCGAAAATGATAAAAAATCAAAAAAATAATTTTTTATTATTTTATTATTTAAATAAAACTTATAAACAACTAAATGCCTAAACATTTAAATCTCTAGACTCCTAAACCCCAAAACCCCCTAAATACATAAACCATTAAACCTATATAACCTAAATAATAAATAATAAATAATAAATCTCATTTTTATTTGTAATCCTTATAATTTTAAATATTCATTTTAATTATTTTTTTAGTTTATTTTTATAGAAATATTAATTACAAAATAAAGAATGAGTGAGACAGATATAATTTAAATAAATTATTTTTTATGAAAAAAAATAACCTTATAAAAATAAACAAAATTTCAAATTTTAAAATTTAAATTTACATTGATTTTGAATTATTTTGGGTTCTGCAAATATATTTTAATTAATATCTATCTTATTAATAATAGTTTATTAATTTATTTTTTGATCATTTTTATAATATATTTTAATACATTTTTTTATATTGAATCTACAACAAATATAATTATTAAGATTATTATAACTAAGTATTGTATTCATATTTTAGAACTATTATAAAATTATTATATTTTTAAAGGTCATAACCTTTGAAAATCAGGAAAATTCATAAAAATAATTTTTTTTTTATTTCATTGATTAAATAAAACATATAAACACGAAAATATATAACCAAATAAATCAATAAACTCCTTAACCCCAAAACCACAAAAAACATAAACAATTAAATAGTTATACCCTAAATAATAAATAATAAATAATAAATAATAAATAATAAATAATAAATCTCATTTTTATTAGTATTGATTATAATTTTAATTATACATTTTAATAATTTATTAGTTTAATTTTATAGAAATATAAATTAAAAAATAAATTATTAGTGAGACAAATATAATTTAAATATTTTATTTTTTATCAAGAAATATATAGGCTTATAAATGGATACAAAAATTAAAAAATTTAAAATTAATATTTAGTAAAATATTTCACTTTGATTTTGAGTCATTTTAGGTTTTGAAAATATATTTTAAAAAATATTTATCTTATTAATAATTAGTTATTACTTTTTTATGATCATTATTATAATAAATATCAATAAAATAGTTTATATTGAATTTATATGATATATAATAATTATGATTATTATAACTTCATATTGTATTCACTTTTCAAAAAAAAAATTTAAAAATTATTATATTTTCGAAAGTTATAAGCTTCTAAAATGAGAAAAAATAACAAAAATAAATTTTATTTTATTTTATTTTTTATATAAACCTATAAACCACGAAGTGACTAAATACTAAAATGAATAAACTCCTAAACCCCAGGTCCTTAAATACTTAAAACATTAAATTAGTATAGTCTAAATAATAAATCATAAATCTCAATTTTATTAGTATTTATTATAATTTTAAATATTCATTTTAATTATTTATCAGTTTATTTTTATAGAAATATTAATTACAAAATAAATTATTAGTGCGACATATATAATTTAAATAATTTATTTTTCATCAAAAAAATGCTCATAAAATGAGGCAAGATTTTAAAAATAAAAAATTATTATTTAATAATATATCTTATTTTGATTTTGAATCATTTTAGATTTTACAATTATATTTTAATTTATATCATTCTTATTTATACTAGTTTATTAATTTATATATTGATCATTATTATAAAATCTATTAATAAAATTATTTATTTTGAGTTTACATTATATATAATTATTAAGATTATTATAACTAAATATTATATTCACATTAAAAAAAATTAAATATTATTATATTTTCAAAGGTTACAACCTTCAAAAATTAAAAAAATTCAAAAAGTTGAATTTTTTGTTTTTTAAATCTTTAAATAATAATTATAAATCACTATGGGTCTAAATATTTAAATCACTAAACTCCTAAACCCAAAAACACCTAAATACTTAAACCATTAAACCGGTATATCCTGAATAATAAATTATAAATCTCAATTTTATTTGTATTCATTATAATTTTAAATAATTATTTTAATTATTTATTAGTTTATTATTATAGAATTATAAATTACAAAATAAATTATGAGTAAGTCAGATTAATTTAAATAATTTATTTATAATAAAAAAAATATAAAGTTATAAAAAAAGGAAAACATTAAAAAAATTATTATTAAGTAATATATTTTACTTTGATTTTGAATAAATTTAGATTTTGCAAATATATTTTAAATAATATCTATATTATTAATAATAGTTTATTAAATTTTTTTGATCATTATTATAATATCTAGAAATGTAATTATTTATATTGAATTTAAATGACTTATAATTATTAAGATTATTAGAACTAAATATTATATTTACATTTGAAAAAAATTTAAAAATTATTATATTTCAAAGGTTATAACCTTCAAAAATTAAAAAAAAAATAATAAAAATAAAATTTTTGTTATTTCATTGTTTAAATAAAAGTTATAAACCGCTAAATGACTAAACACTTAAACCTCTAAACTTTTAAACACAAATGTCCCAAAATACTTAAACCTTTAGACTTGTAAACATTAAATATAATTTAAATAATTTACTAAAATATTAATTACAAAATAAATTATGAGTGAAACAAATATAATTTAAATAATTTATTTTTCATCAAAAATTTATAAGCTTATAAAAAGAAACAAAAAATAAAAAAAATTATTATCTAGAATAAATTTTACTTGGATTCTAAATATTTTTAGGTTTTGCATTTATATTTTAATTTATATCTATCATATTAATAATAGAATATTAATTTATTTTTTGATAATTGATATCATATCTATCAATAAAATTGTTTATATTTAGTTTATATTATATATAATTATTATGATTATAATTACTAAATATTGTATTCACATTTTAAAAAAATTTTAAAATTATTATATTTTCAAAGGTTATAACCTTTGAAAATATGAAAAAATATCAAAAATAATTTTTTTGTTATTTCATTGTTTAAATAAAACCTATATACCACTAAATGCCTAAAAACATAAATTGCTAAAGTCATAAATGAAAAAAACTCTAAATACTTAAAATATTAAAATGGTACACATTAATAATAATTCATAAATCTCATTTTAATTTGTATTCAATATAATTTTAAATTTTTATTTTAATTATTTATCAGTTTATTTTTATAGAAATATTAATTACAAAATAAATTATTAGTGAGATGGATCTAATTTAAATTAAACTGGTATCCCTAAATAATAAATAATAAATAACAAATAATAAATAATAAATCTCATTTTTTTATTATAATTTTAAATATTCATTTTAATTATTTATTTGTTTATTTATATATAAATATTAATTACAAAATAAATTATAAGTTAGACAAATATAATTTATATAAATTATTTTTCATCAAAAAAATATAGATAAACTTATTAAAAGAAAAAAAATTCAAAAAAAAAATTATTATATAGTAATATATTTTTCATTGCTTCTAAATCATTTTAAGTTTTGTAATCATATTTTAATTAATACCTATCTTATTATTAATGGATTATTAATTTATTTTTTGATTATTACTAGAATATTTATCAATAAAATTGTTTATATTGAATTTATATAATATATAAATATAATGATTAGTATAACTAAATATTGTATTTACATTTGAAAAAAATTTAAAAATTATTATATTTTCAAAGGTTATATCATTTGAAAATATCAAAAAATAATAAAAATAAATTTATTTTATTTTATTTATAAAATCAATCCTATAAACCGCTAAATGCTAGGGGTGCTCATTGGACGGAATGGGATGGGGATTACAAATCTCCAATCCTTCCCACAGTTCACAGATTTTTTTTGAAGATCCAGACCCGTCCCATAGGTTGAAAATATTGAGATGGGACTGGACGGAGATCGGCGATTTTAGGTAGAAGAAAATGGTTCCGGGATGGAACGGAGTTCAGACATTTTTTTCAATTTATTTTCTTCTAACAGGCCAAGTTAGTTCATGTTGAAACCTTTTGTTGTATCATTTATCATTCCTTAGTTATGTATCTTTCAAACTCAAATTGAGCCAATTTTGTTTTGTCAAATAGGCTCAATACCGCAAACGAGTTCCATTACCATGTCAAAAGCTTTGATGTGCAGAAAAGGATAAAAATGTTAAAAAGAACGGGACCTAGTTGTGTGCTTAAATTGGTTCTTTGTTTTTTCACAACTTGGCTTTGTTCGGCCGAGTGAAAGTTAACAATAATAGCAATACTATATTTTTTAAACAATTACTTAAAATATTATGAAATGGCTAAAGATGACCACAAACATTGGTAGCAGCAATTACTACTTAAGTAATTGCTAAAATTAGGCAACTTAATATAACAAAAAAATACAACTAATAACAGCCATGATAATAAACAGTTCAAAGGTCCGTCCCAGAACAGCAATGAAAATCCAAACCCAATTAATTATCTTTTCTACAACTCCTCCTTTTTCTTCCTCCACTGTAGAATGACAACCAAAGATGAAAACATGTTAATCATGTAGACCTAAATTTCTAAGATGAAAGAGTAATAAAATAAAAAAAATTACCTTATAAAATTTAATACACCCATTCCAAATTTAGTTGGCCAACTATAGTTGTAAGAATATTTGGATCTTGTGACACCTCTGAAAATTGTAATTGAACCATATTTTTATTAAATTGAATGAATAAAATAAGTAAAAGTGAAATTAAAATTTACAAGATTTATATACTAACCTGATTCATTATCATCAAGGTCTTGAACTAATTCTTCAATTTCAATAGTTTTGTTTGAGCTTCTCAACAAATCTCGTAGACATATGAGAACTTCAGCTGTAATAGGTTTTAAAGAACTCCTAAATTTATCAAAAGTTCTCCCCTAGTGCTAAATGTAAATTCATAGGCCACAGTAGATGCTTGGATAAAAAATAGATCCCTTGCTACATTTTCCAAAGAAGGATACCTAACCTCATTTACCTTCCACCAATTTAGAAGATCAAAATCAATTTTATTTTTTTCAAATTTTTCCTCCAAGTACCTATCCAACTCTTCCAAAGCAGCAACTTCTTGTTCTTTCTCATATTCAAAAAAAAAAATCATCAACATAAGTATCACTATCCAACACTACCGCTACAAAAGGCATAATATTTGTTGACTGAAGAGAACCCCAATATTTGTTGAATTTATGCATCATTTTCATACTCATTTTAGACACCATTGTATATCTACTATATTCACAAAGCTCAATTTTTTTTCAAAATTCGAATAATCTCAGGAAAAGAAACACTAGAGGTAGGATATTAAGAGCCAGAAAATTTTCAAGTTACCTCATAATTAGTTTTCAATAAACAAGCCAAAATTTTGGCGTTTGTTCAGTCTCTCTTAGTTGGAACGTTTGAACCAAACTCCTTCAAAAACTATTTGTCTTTGTCCTACAACTTATCAAATTCTTTTTGATATTTTATATCAGTTTGTAGCATCAAATAAGTTGAATTCCATCTTGTAGGTCAATCTAATTATAATGAAGATCCATATGTCAAGTTTGCTTTTCAACTCATAACTTAAACATATCTAATCTCTTTTAGGACTGCTCCTCACATATTTCACCACACCTCTAATTTTTTGAATAGCACGCTCAACTACTGCAATGTCATCTCTGACAATTAAGTTTAGGATATGAGCACAACATCTCATATTAAAATGCTCGCCTCTCAAAGGTACAACACTTTTCTTTACAAGCCTTTTTTTCAATTGTTCAACTGCAACATCATTATTTGATGCATTGTCAACAGTAATGCACACCAACTTTCTCAAACCCCATTCATTCATGCAAAACACAATAGCATTTGTAATATTAACTCCAGAATGAATTTTAATTACCCAAAAATTTAAAAGCCTTTTATCAATATTCCATTGCGAATCAACGGAATGAACAGTTAAACATATATAAGACAAATTTTGAATACTAGTCCAAGTGTCGGTAGTCAATGAAACTCTACAACAATGAGATGATATGCTATCAAATAATTTTTCTTTTCCTTCACAAACAAAGAAAAACAATCCCTCAATATAGAGTGCATAAATGGAATTTTAAATTGAGGCACACTAACTTCACAAAACTCCTTAAACTCATCCCTCTCAACAAAACAAAATACCTCATCTTTTATGATCATTTTCACCAAAGTCTCCCTAACTAGTTGTTGATCAAATTGCCAACAAGTTACTTTGTTATCCTCTAAACTAGTACCTTTTGTGAAACTCAACAAAGATTGTGACTTGTCTTTACCTTTGTGAGCTTCTATTAATTCTTTCCTACACCATAAACCCGAAGTACCTTGATCACTTTTTGCCTAGAATTCATTCCTACACCATATGCAAGCTGCCCTACCAGTTTCATTTCCCTCTGAATCAACTAATATCTCATTAGTTTACCAAACAGCAGACTTATACTTTTTATGAGCTTGAGGTTGAGATGTACCTTGACTTTCTTTTAAAATTGGAATTGAAGAACTTGCCGTAACAATAGGAGGGTTCATGAAAGGATGATGATTGGATTTACCATTACCTTGATTATTCGAGATGTGATCATCTTCAATTTATTGTATTTTTTGTTTACCGCTGGATTGTGCCATCTGCATTGCCATTAATTAATATGATATGTTAAGCATAAATACATATAAATATTTCAAACAAGAAATCTCTACAAAACTAATTGTAACACATTCATCCAACTCATTCGGCCCAACCACAACACCACAACCAATATTCAACAAAACTGACTGAGACACATAATAATAAGAATTAATCACTCAATTCTCGTCAGAAAAACAAACCAAAAGGCTGGTGGCATCTGAGACACGGTGGAGGCAACTAGAAGTGCGACGGACAAGGGCTAGACCTAACTGAACATAGCTGGAATTGCATGAGGGGGCCTAGAACTCATCGGAACATCAATAATTGCATCGGAATTGGATGGCCAGTAGCAGAATTGGTGGAATCTTCATGTTATATATATATATATTCCTGTTTCTAGTATAGGTTTTTTAGGACGTGTCGGTTCTCGGGATGGATATTGCTTAATATCCGGAACCATCCCAAAAGAAAAAATACGTAACAGAATGGTACGAAAAATGTCAAAGTCAATGGATTTTTATTAGTCCTGATTCTTTCGGGACAAGACTTCGGGTCAGGTCGAGAATCTCTGAGTCCCATGAGTAGCCCTACTAAATGTATATAAAGCTAAATCAGTAAACTCCTAAACCCCGTAATGCATAAATACATAAACTATTAAACCGCTAAATACTACTTAATAATTAATAAATCTTATTTTTATTACTATTTATTATATTTTAAAATATTCATCTTAATTATTTATTAGTGTATTTATTTAGAAATATTTATTACAAAATAAATTATGAGTGGGACAAATATAATTTAAATAATATATTATTTATCTAATAAAAAGTTAAGCTTATAGAAGAAGTATAAATTTAAAAATTAAAAATTATTATCAAGTAATATAAGTTACTTTAATTTTGAATCAATTTGGGTTTTGTAAATATTTTTTAATTAATATCTATCTTAATATTAATAGTGTATAAATTTAATTTTTGATCATTATTATAATATCTCTCAATAAAATTATTTATATTAAATTTATATGATATATAATTATTAATATTTTTATAACAAAATATTGTATTAAAATTTCAAAAAATTTTAAATATTATTATATTTTCAAATGTTATAACCTATCAAAATGATAAAAAATTATAGAAATTTCTTCTGTTATTTTATTTTTTTAAATAAAACTTATAAACCACTAAAAGTATAAAAACATAAATCGCTAAACTCCTAACGACAAAACCTCTAAATACTTAAATCATTAAACTTTTATATATTAATAATAAATCATAAATCTCATTTTAATTTGTATTCAGTATAATTTTAAATTTTTATTTTAATTATTTATCAAAATATTTTATAGAAATATTAATTACAAAATAAATTATTAGTGAGACAGATCTAATTTAAATTAAACTGGTAACCTTAAATAAAAAATAATATATCTCATTTTTTTTTTCATTATAATTTTAAATATTCATTTTAATTATTTATTTGTTTATTTATATATAAATATTAATTACAAAATAAATTGAGTTAAACAAATATAATTTATATAAATTATTTATCAACAAAAAATTATTGATAAACTATTTAAAAGAAAAAAAAATTTAAAAACAAAAAATTATTATATAGTAATATATTTTGCTTTTTTTCTGAATCAATTTAGGTTTTGTAATTATATTTTAATTGATATCTATCTTATTAATAATAGATTATTAATTTATTATTTATCATTATTAGAATATTTATCAATTAAATTGATTATATTGAATTTATATGATATATAAATATAATGATTATTATAAATAAATATTGTATTCACATTTAAAAAAATTTAAAAATTATTATATTTTCAAAGGTTATAACCTTTGAAAATATTAAAAAAATAATAAAAATAAATTTTTTATTATTTTATTTTTTCAATAAAACCTATAAATCACTAAATGCATACACAGTTAAATCAGTAAACTCCTAAACCTCATAATGCCTAAATACATAAACCATTAAATTGCTATATACTACTTAATAATTAATAAATCTAATTTTTATTTCTATTTATTATAATTTTAAATATTCATTTTAATTATTTATTAGTTTATTTTTATAGAAATATTTATTACAAATTAAATTATGAGTGCGACATATATATTTTAATTAATTTATTTTTAATAAAAAAAATATAAGCTTATAAAAGAAGTAAAATTTTAAAAATTAAAAATTATTATCCAGTAATATATTTTACTTTAATTTAGAATCAATTTGGGTTTTGTAAAATTTTTTAATTAATATCTATCTTTTTATCAATAGTTTATTAATTTAAATTTGATCATTATTATATTATCTATCAATAAAATTGTTTATAATGAATTTATATGATATATAATTAATAATATTAAAATAACTAAATATTGTATTCACATTTCAAAAAATTTTAAATATTATTATATTTTCAAAGGTTATAACCTATGAAAATGAGAAAAAATTACAAATTTTTTTTTGCTATTTTATTGTTTAAATAAAACCATTAAACATGTGTACATTAATAAAAAATCATAAATCTCAATTTAATTTTTATTAAGTATAATTTTAAATTTTTATTTTAATTATTTATCAATTTATTTTAATAAAAATATTAATTACAAAATAAATTATTAGTGAGACAGATCTAATTTAAATAATTTATTTTTTATCAAAAAAAATATATATCCATATAAAAAGAGGCAAAATTTTTTTAAAAAAAATTATTATTTAGTAATATATTTTATTTTTATTTTGAATCATTTTAGATTTTGCAATTATAATTTAATTTATATCATTCTTATTAATAATAGTTTATTAATTTTTTATTCATCATTATTATAATATCTATTAATAAAATTATTTATATTGAGTTTACATTATATATAATTATTAAGATTATTATTACTGAATATTATAATCACATATAAAAAATTTAAAAATTATTATATTTTCAAAGGTTATAACCTTCAAAAATTAAAAAAAAATCAAAAAATTAAATTTTTTATTTTTTCATTCTTTAAATAAAAGTTATAAATCACTTACGGCCTAAACACATAAATCACTAAATCCCAAAATGCCTAAATACTTAAACCATTAAACTAGTATATCCTAAATAATAAATAATAAATCTCTATTTTATATGTATTCTTTATAATTTTAAAAATTCATTTTATTTATTTATTAGTTTATTTTTATAGAATTATAAATTATAAATAAATTATGAGGAAGACAAATATAATTTAAATAATTTTTTTAATAACAAAAAATATAAACTTATAAAAAGAAGCAAAACTTCAAATCAAAGAAATTATTATTTTGTAATATATTTTACATTAATTTTGAATAAATTTATTTTTTGCAAATATATTTAAAATAATATCTATCTTATTAATAATAGTTTATTAATTTATTTTTTGATCATTAATATAATATATTTCAATATAATTGTTTATATTGAATTTACATGATATATAATTATTAAGATTATCATAACTAAATATAGTATTCACATATAAATAAAAATTAAAAATAGTTATACTTTCAAGGGATATAACCCTCAAAAATGATAAAAAATAACAAAAATAAATTTTTTGTTATATCATTGTTTAAATAAAACTTATAAACCATTAAATGCCTAAATATATAAATATCTAAACTCCTAAACCCCGAAGTCCCTAAATACTTAAATCTGTAAACTCGTGAACCTAAAATATAATTTAAATAATTTATATAAATATTAATTACAAAATAAATTATGAGTGATACAAATATAATTTAAATATTTTATTTTTCAACAAAAAAATATATAAGCTTATAAAAAGAAGCAAAAATTTAAAATCAAAAATTATTATTTAGTAATAAATTTTACATTGTTTTTTAATCATTTTAGGTTTTTTAATTATATTTTAATTTATATCTATCATATTAATAATAGCATATTAATTTATTTTTTGATAATTGATATCATATCTATTAATAAAATTGTTTTTATTTAGTTTATATTATATATAATTATAATGATTATTATTACTAAATAATGTATTCACATTTTTGAAAAAATTTAAAATTATTATATTTTCAAAGGTTATAACCTTTGAAAATGTGAAAAAATATAAATAATATATTTTTTGTTATTTCATTGTTTAAATAAAACCTATAAACCACTAAATGCCTAAAAACATAAATCGCTAAACTCCTAAATGGAAAAACCTCTAAAACTTAAACCTTTAAACTGGTAAACATTAATAATAATTCATAAATCTCATTTTATTTTTATTCAGTATAATTTTAAATTTTTATTTTAATTATTTATTAGTTTATTTTTATAGAAATATTAATTACAAAATAAATTATTATTGAGATTGATCTAATTTAATTTAAAACAGTATCCGTAAATAATAAATAATAAATCTCATTTTTTTTTAATTATGTTTTTTAAACATTCATTTTAATTATTTATTTATTTATTTATTTATTTATATATAAATATTAATTACAAAATAAATTATGCTAGACAAAAATAATTTATATAAATTATTTTTCATCAAAAAATTATAGATAAAATTTCTAAAAAAAAAATTTGAAAAAAAAAATTATTATATAATAATATATTTTGCTTTGCTTCTGAATCATTTTAGGTTTAGTAATTATATTTTAATTTAATATCTACCTTATTAATAATAGATTATTAATTTATTTTTTGATCATTATTAGAATATTATTAAATCATTAACTCCTAAATCCCAAAGCCCCAAAACCATTAAATACTTAAACATTTAAACCATCTTTAAAGGTTTAAGTATTTATAAATAATATATAAATATCTATCAATAAATAATAGTTTATTAATTTAATTTTTGATCATTATTATATTTATCTTTAGATTTAGTTTATTAATATCTACCAATAAAATTGTTTATTTTTAATTTACATGATATATAATTTTTATGTTTATTATAACTAAATATTGTATTCACATTTGAAATAAATTTAAAAATTATTATATTTATTAAGGTTATAACATTAAAAATTGATAAAAAATTTGAAAATTAATTTTTTTGTTATTTCATTATTTAAATAAAACATATACTCTACTATATCTCTAAACACTTAAATCACTAAACTTCTAAACTCCTAAATACTTAAACCATTAAACCAGTATACCCTAAATAATTAATAATAAATCTCATTTTTATTTGTATTCATTATAATTTCAATATTCATTTTAATTATTTATTAGTTTATTTTTAAATAAATATTAATTGTAAAATAAAATTATGAATGATACAAATATGATGTAAATAATTTATCTTGATCAAAAAAATTTATAAGCTTATAAAAAGAATCAAAAATTTAAAAATAAAAAATTATTATTTAGTAATATATTTTAATTTGATTTTGAATCGTTTTAGGTTTTGCAAATATATTTTAATTAATATTTATCTTATTAATAATAGTTTATTAATCTATTTTATGATTAGTATTATAATATCGATCAATAAAAATATTTATATTGAATTTCCATGATATTTAATTTTTTGATTATTATAATTAAATATGGTATTAACATTTGAAAAAAAATTAAAAATTATAATATTTTCAATGGTTATATCCTTGAAAATGAGAAAAAATCATAAAAATAAATTTTTTATTATTTAATTATTTAAATAAAACTATACACCACAAAATACCTTAATACTTAAATTACTAAACTCCTAAACCCTGATATTGTTGCACCACACACAAATAACGACGGACCACAGTACACACGTGCACATATTCTTATCCATTTTGGTGTAGCATTTAGAGGAGCCAGCAAGTCCTGGAAGAAGCCAGAAGTATGAGCCACCAGGTTGTAGAGGGCCCCACTAGCAAGTCGGGATTATAACATTCAGACAACTGACAAGACCGAACAAAGTGGTCGGGAGTAAACCCAGGAGTATCTAAGAGTGGGTCCCACTAGCACTATCAGGCAGCATAGAGGGACACCTAACCATCGCCTAACATGAGTAGCGGGTAATCCATGATTAATTGGAGAGCCGGAAAAATCCTAAGCATCACCAAGCAGGGCCAGTAAGCAATAGAGTCCAGACCAGCCACACGGCGGCGAAAGATTCAAACTTGTAGTTTATGTTTGTTGTCTTATTTGTATTTTGGACTTTGTATGCACCATGTACTTGTAGAGATGGATCATGACATACTCACACACACAATTTTGTTTGTTCTCTATGTAGCATGCAATTAGGGCAACTGGACCCATGAGCATCTCTAAGTGGGGCCCACTAATGCATTTTGTAAATACACATTAGGTGATGCTGCACTCCCGGAAGCAGAAGACCCATCTTTATTGCATTTTGTAATTTTACTTGTATTCTAGCTTGGTTGTATGCGTAGATAATTAGACTATGAGATGGACCTCATCACACATGCACACAGTTGCATGCATATTATTTGATATTTTGTCGGTGCAACATACAGCCACTTCTTGGAGCTCCAGGAGGAGCATTCTAACCCAAGAGATACTCTTTTGAGGGTCATTGGAGCAAAATAATGAGAAATTCAAAGGTGAGAATGAATTGACAAAGTGCCGTAGATATGGACTTGTGGATTTATGAGTATACAGTTTTACATGTATTCCATTGCATAGCAATGACATAGGCAAATGCTTGATGCTGCATGTCACACACATGCACAATCTTATATTTGCATAGTTTTAATATGGTGCATCATTCATGTTCCTCCAAAAGGCTTTGACAAATCCGAATGGAAAGGACGCAGTGCGCATAATGACTCAATGCCAACTCTGAAGTCCGGGAATGCCAGGTGATTTTAGTTCTATTCGTACTCTTGGAATTATTAGGCATTATGTTCTTTTATGTATTTTATGCATAGAATCATAATGTGCATAATTTTTGGTGGGCTGTCCTAATTTAGTCAGCTTTTTAGTCTCTTGTGAGTTGTGTGCCTAAATGATTAATAAAGTGTGTATTTTACAAAAAAAAAACAAAAAAAACCATAAACCCTAAACTTTAAATCCTAAACCTTTAATCATAAACAATAACCCTAACCCATAAACCCTAACTCATAAATCTCATGTTTTGCACTTTTATAATCAAATGACTAAGTGTTAAATTTAAATTGAAATTCACAACTTTTAGGAATGTCACAGATTTATCTTTTTGATTATGTAACACAAAGTCTTGACTCAAGGGGTGAGTTATTGATTCAGTCTATTCTTGCTTTAGATTATTGTAACATTAGCAATGCTCATGATTGTATATTTTTTCTCTAGAACACAAAATCATATCGATGAGAATATGCCATAACTTGTGTCTCTCTGTTGAACATAATGTTATGGCACTAAGAATGATCATGAATACATATTTAATCACTATAATATTGGGTCACAGTATTTGATATGACCATTGCTTGTGCATTTTATCTTTATATTGCAAAGTTATTACACTAGGAATGATTGTAAATTTGGACATTCCTCAAGAGCAAAAGTCATGACCCTAGAAATAATAAAAGCTTGAGTACTACTCTTTATAACTTTCTATAGCTAAAATACTTGGGATTGGAAATATCACTTTGGCTTTTTCATTTGATTTGTGACCTCAAGTGTCAATATGCAAGACTAATATTTTGAGCAATGATTAAAACCTTTTATACATTTGAATATGATTCATTTATGCCTTTATGGGTATTGTGAGCTTGTATACATAACTCGTTTAATTTAAAAAAAAAATAAATGATATTTTTCATATCTATGAGGATATAAAAAAAAGGCTTAGACATGCCAATAAAATAAATTTTTTGATTCTTGATTGAAAGAGAGCCGATACCTCTTGTCCTGCTCAAACCACCATGGGGCTAATTTGTTCTAATAGGCTACAAGGTGGTTATATTTTTATAGGTGAACTATTTTTTAAAAATTTTGCTTTGAGTGTGTGCATGAGAGATATTTTAGAAGAAATTACAATAATCAATATAAATTGCATCCCTAACAACTAGCTATTTCAACACATAGGGGTGCAACTATGGTTTAGTCTGTTTGCATACATGAGTCAAGTTACCTTTGATAGCCCATTGATTCAACATCAAATATGATGAAACATAATAGAGATAAAGTAAAAGCACCTATTATTTTGGTTAGAGCTTTAGCAATGATTCTAGAGTTGAGAGAGGAACAAAATAAATTATTTTAATTATTTAGTATAATTTTTATTTTTATTTTAATTATTTATTAGTTTATTTTTATAAAAATATTAATTACAAAATAAATTATTAGTGAGACAGATCTAATTTAAATTAAACCGCTATATCCTTAATAATAAAGAATAAATCTCTTTTTTTTTAATTTTAAATATTTAAATTTAATTATTTATTTGTTTATTTTTATATAAATATTAATTACAAAATAAATTATGAGTTACACAAATATAATTTATATAAATTATTTTTCATCATTATAATATAGATAAACTTTTTTTTAAAAAAAATTTAAAACAAAAAATAATTATATAGTAATATATTTTGATTTGCTTCTGAATCATTTTAGGTTTTGTAATTATATTATAATTGATATCTATCCTATTAATAATATATTATTAATTTATTTTTTGATCATTTTTTGAATATTTATCAATAAAATAGTTTATATTGAATTTATATGATATATAAATATATTGATTATTATAACTAAATATTGAATTCACTTTTGAAAAAAATTTAAAAATTATTATATTTTCAAAGGTTATTACCTTAAAAATTGAGAAAAAATAATAAAAATAAATTTTTTTGTTATTTCATTTTTTAAATAAAACCTATAGATCCTTAAATGCTTACTTACTTAAATCACTAAGCTCATAATTCCCGAAACCCCTAAATACATAAACCTTTTAACAGCTATATACTACTTAATAAATAATAAATCTCATTTTTATTTGTATTTATTATAATTTTAAATATTCATTTTAAATATTTATAGTTTAATTTTTTAGAAAAATTAATTACAAAATAAATTTCGAGTGAGACAAATATTATTTAAATAATTTATTTTAATAAAAAAAATATAAGTTTATAAAAAGAATGAAAATTTTAAAAATTAAAAATTATTATTTAGTAATATATTTTGATTTGATTTTGAATCATTTTTTGTTATGTAAATATATTTTAATTAAATTTAATATTATTAATAATAGTTTATTAATTTAATTTTTGATCATTATTATAATATCTATCATTAAAATTATTTATATTGAATTTATATGATATAAAATTATTAAGATTAATATAATTATGCATGATATTTACATTTCAAAAAAATTTAAAAATTATTTTATTTTAAAAGGTTATAACCTTTTAAAATCAGAAAAAATCAAAAATAGAATTTTAAAATTTTATTATATAAATAAAACCTATAAACCACTAAATAATCAAACCATTAAACCGGTATACCATATATAATAAATCATAAAACTCATTTTAATTTGTATTCATTATAGTTTTAAATATTCATTTTAATTATTTATTCGTTAATTTTTATAGAAATATCAATAACAAAATAAATAATAAGTGAAACAAATATTATTTTAATAATTTATTTTTAATCAAAAAAAATAATCTTATATAAAGAAGTAAAAATTTAAAAACAAAAATTATTATTTAGTAATATATTTTACTTTGATTTTGAATCATTATATAAAGGTTTTGCGATTATATTTTAATTCCGATGAATCTTATTAATAATAGTTTATTAATTTATTATTTGATCATTTTTATAATATAACAATAAAATTACTTATATTCAATTATAATGTCTTATAATTATTAAGTTATTATAACTAAATATTATATTTACATTTGAAAAAAATTTAAAAATTATTATATTTTCCATGGTTATAACCTTCAAAAATGATAAAAAATCACAAAAATAATGTTTTTATTATTTAAATATAACTTATAAACCACTAAATGCCTAAACATTTAAATCTCTAGACTCCTAAACCCCAAAACCCCCTAAATTCTTAAACCATTAAACCTATATAACCTAAATAATAAATAATAAATCTCATTTTTATTATTATTCATTATAATTTTAAATATTCATTTTAATTATTTTTTAGTTTATTTTTATAAGAATATTAATTACAAAATAAATAATGAGTGAGACATATATAATTTAAATAATTTTTTTTTATGAAAAAAAATATAAGCTTATAAAAATAAACAAAATTTCAAAAATTTAAAATTTTATTTAGTAATATAATTTACTTTAATTTTAAATTATTTTGGGTGCTGCAAATATATTTTAATTAATATCTGTCTTATTAATTATAGTTTATTAATTTATTTGTTGATCATCAAAATAATATATATTAATAAAATTTTTTATATTGAATTTACATCAAATATAATTATTAAGATTATTATAACTAAGTATTGTATTCATATTTTAGAACTATTAAAAAATTATTATATTTTCAAAGGTTATAACCTTTGAAAATCACGAAAATTCATAAAAATAAATTTTTTGTTATTTCATTGATTAAATAAAACCTATAAACACCTAAATGCTTAAACATATAAATCAATAAACTCATTAACCCCAAAACCACAATAAACTTAAACCATTAAATAGGTATACCCTATATAATTAATCATAAATGTCATTTGTATTAGCATTCATTATAATATTATATATACATTTTAATTATTTATTAGTTTTTTTTATAAAAATATAAATTAAAAAATAAATTAATAGTGAGACAAATATAATTTAAATAATTTATTTTTCATCAAAAAATATATATGCTTATAAATGGATACACAAATTTAAAAATTTAAAATTAATATTATGTAAAATATTTCACTTTGATTTTGAATCATTCTAGGTTTTGTAAATATATTTTAAACAATATTAATCTTTTTAATAATTGTTTATTAATCATTTGTATGATCATTATTATAATATATATCAATATAATTGTTTATATTGAATTTATATGATATATAATTATTAAGATTATCATAACTTAATATAGTATTCACATTTAAAAAAAATTTAAAAATAGTTATAGCTTCAAAGGTTATATCCTTCAAAAATGAGAACAAATAACAAAAACAATATTTTTGTTATTTTATTTTTTAAATAAAACCTATAAACTACTAAATGCCTAAACACTTAAATCACTAAATTCTTAAATCCCAAAACTCCTAAATATATAATCTTTTAAACCGGTATATTTTATCTTATTAATAATAGTTTTATTTAATATCTATCTTATTAATATATTTTACTTTGATTCTGAATCATTTTAGGTTTTGTAAATAAATTTTATTTAATATCTATCTTATTAATAATAGTTTATTAATTTATTTTATTATCATCATAATAATATCTATAAAAATAATTATTTATATTGAATTTACATAATATATAATTATTTAGATTATTATAACAAAATAATATTTTCACATTTTAAAAAAATTTAAAAATTATTAAGTTTTCAAAGGTTATAACCTTTGAAAATAAGAAAAAATAAATAAATTTTTTGTTATTAGATTTTTTAAATAAAATTTATAAAGCACAAAATACCTAAATTCTTAATGACTAAACTCCTAAACGCCGAAGCCCATAAATACATAAGCCTTTAAATTAGTATACTCTAAATAATAAATAATAAATCTCATTCTTATTAGTATTCATTATAATTTTAAATATTCATTTTAATTATTTATCAGTTTATTTTTATAGAAATATTAATTACAAAATAAATTATTAGTGAGAGATATAATATAAATAATTTATTTTTCATCAAAAAAATATAAGATCATAAAAAGAGGCAAAATTTTTAAAACAAAATATTATTATTTAGTAATTTATTTTAATTTAATTTTGAATAATTTTTGATTTTGCAATTATATTTTAATTTATATCATTCAAATTAATAATAGTTTATTAATTTATTTATTGATCATTATTATAATATCTATTAATAAAATTATTTATATTGATTTTACATTATATATAATTATCAAGTTTATTATAACTAAATATTATATTCACATTTAAAAAAAAATTAAAAATTATTATATTTTCAAAGGTTATAACCTTCAAAAATTAGATAAAATCACTTAAGGGATAAACATTTAAATGACTAAACCCCAAAACACCTAAATACTTAAACCATTAAACCTGTATATCCTGAATAATAAATAATAAATCTCAATTTTATTTGTATTCATTATAATTTTAAATATTTATTTTAATTATTTATTAGTTTATTTTTATTAAATTATAAATTACAAAATAAATTATAAGGAAGACAAATATAATTTAAATAATTTATTTTTAATAACAAAAATATAAATTTATAAAAAAAGCAAAATATTAAAAAAAATAATAATTAGTAATATATACTTAGATTTTGAATAAATTTAGATTTTGCAAATATATTTTAAATAATATCTATCTTATCAATAATAGTTTATTAATTTATTTATTGATCATTATTATAATATCTAGCAATGTGATTATTTATATTGAATTTAAATGACTTATATTTATTAAGATTATTATAACTAAATATTATATTTACATTTGAAAAAAATTTAGAAATTTTTATATTTTCAAAGGTTATAACCTTCAAAAAATAGAAAAAAAAATTTTTTTATATCTTTGTTTAAATAAAACATATTGACCACTAAATGCCTAAACACTTAAATCTATAAACTCCTAAACACAAAAGCCCCTAAATACTTAAAACTTTAAACTAGTAAACCTTAAATATAATTTAAATAATTTATTTTTCATCAAAAAAAAGGTTATTAAAAGAAGCAAAAAGTAAAAAACAAAAATTATTATTTGGTAATAAATTTTACTTTGATTTTGAATAATTTTAGGTTTTCCAATTATATTTTAATTTATATCGATCATATTAAGAATAGCATATTATTTTATTTTTTGAGAATTGATATCATATCTATCAATAAAATTGTTTATATTTAGTTTATATTATATATAATTATAATGATTCTTATTACTAGATATTGTATTCACCTTTTTAAAAAAATTGTAAATTATTATATTTTCAAATGTTATAACCTTTGAAAATGTGAGAAAATATCAAAAATAATTTTTTTGTTATCTCATTATTTAAATAAATATTATAAACTACTAAATGCCTAAACACTTAAGTCAATAACTTTGAAATCTCAAAAACAATAAATAGATAAACCTTTTAAACTGGTATACCCTAAATAATAAATAATAAATCTAAATATTATTTTTTTCATTATATTTTAAAATATTCATTTTAATTATTTATTCGTTTATTTTTATTAAATATTAATTACAATATAAATTATGAGGTATACAAATATAATTGATATAAATTATTTTTCATCAAAAAATATAGATAAACTTATAAAAAGAAGATAAAATTTCAAAACAAATATTTATTATATAGTAATATATTTTGCTTTCCTTCTGAATCATTTTAGGTTTTGTAATTATATATTAATTGATATCTATCTTATTAATAATAGATTATTAATTTATTTTTTGATCATTATTAGAATATTTATCAATATATTTATTTATATTGAATTTATATGAAATATAAATATAATGATTATTATAACGTAATATTGAATTCACTTTTGAAAAAAATTTAAAAATTATTATATTTTCAAATGAAATAACCTTTGAAAATCCCGAAAATTAATAAAAATAAATTTTTTGTTTATTTCATTGATTAAATAAAACCTATAAACACCTAAATGTGCAAACATATAAATCAATAAACTCCTTAACCCCAAAACCACAAAAAACTTAAACCATTAAATAGGTATACCCTAAATAATAAATCATAAATCTCTTTTTTTAGTATTCATTATAATTTTAAATATTCATTTTATTTATTTATCAATTTATTTTTATAGAAATATTAATTACAAAGTAAATTATTAGTGAAACAGATATAATTTAAATAATTTATTTTTCATCAAAAAAATATATATGCTTATAAAATGAGGCAAAATTTTTAAAATAAAAAATTATTATATAGTAATATATCTTATTTTGATTTTGAATCATCTTAGATTCTACAATTATATTTTAATTTATATCATTCTTATTAATACTAGTTTATTAATTTATTTATTGATCATTATTATAATATCTATTAATAAAATTATTTATATTTAGTTTACATTATATATAATTATTAAGATTATTATAACTAAATATTATATTCACATTTAAAAAAATTTAAAATTATTATATTTTCAAAGGTTACAACCTTCAAAAATTAAAAAAATTCAAAAAGTTGAATTTTTTGTTTTTTAAATCTTTAGATAATAATTATAAATCACTAAAGGTCTAAACATTTAAATCACTAAACTCCTAAACCCAAAAACACCTAAATACTTAAACCATTAAACCGGTATATCCTGAATAATAAATAATAAATCTCAATTTTATTTGTATTCATTATAATTTTAAATAATTATTTTAATTATTTATTAGTTTATTATTATAGAATTATAAATTACAAAATAAATTATGAGTAAGACAAATTGATTTAAATAATTTATTTATAATTACAAAAATATAAAGTTATAAAAAAAGCAAAACATTAAAAAAATTATTATTAAGTAATATATTTTACATTGATTTTGAATAAATTTAGATTTTGCAAATATATTTTAAATAATATCTATCTTATTAATAATAGTTTATTAAATATTTTTTGATCATTATTATAATATCTTGCAATATAATTATTTATATTGAATTTAAATGACTTATAATTATTAAGATTATTATAACTTAATATTATATTTACATATGAAAAAATTTAAAAATTATTATATTTTCAAAGGTTATAATCTTCAAAAATTAAAAAAAATAATATATATAAATTTTTTGTTATATCTTTGTTTAAATAAAACTTATAAACCACTAAATGCCTAAACACTTAAACCTCTAAACTCCTAAACACAAAAGCCCCTAAATACTTAAACCTTTATACTCGTAAACCTTAAATATAATTTAAATAATTTATTAAAATATTAATTACAAAATAAATTATGAGTGATACAAATATAATTTAAATAATTTATTTTTCATCAAAAAAAATATAAGCTTATAAAAAGAAGCAAAAACTAAAAAAAATTATTATTTAGTAATCATTATAATGATTATTATCTATCAAAAACTAAAAAAATAAACTGATAATTGATATCATATTTATCAATAAAATTATTTATATTTAGTTTATATTATATATAATTATAATGATTATTATTACTAAATATTGTATTCACATTTTTAAAAAATTTTAAAATTATTATATTTTCAAAGGTTATAACCTTTGAAAATGTGAAAAAATATCAAAAATATTTTTTTTGTTATTTCATTGTTTAAATAAAACCTATAAACCACTAAATGCCTAAAAACATAAATCACTAAAGTCATAAACGAAAAATCCTCTAAATACTTAAAATATTAAACTGGTATACATTAATAATAATTCATAAATCTTATTTTAATTTTTATTCAGTATAATTTTAAATTTTTATTTTAATTATTTATCAGTTTATTTTTATAAAAATATTAATTACAAAATAAATTATTAGAGAGACAGATCTAATTTAAATTAGACTGGTATACCCAAAATAATAAAGAATAAATCTCAATATTATTTTTTTCATTATAATTTTAAATATTCATTTTAATTATTTATTTGTTTATTTTAATTAAATATTAATTAAAAAATAAATTATGAGTTAGACAAATATAATTTATATAAATTAATTTTCATCAAAAAAATATGGATAAACTTTTTAAAAGAAAAAAAATTTCAAAACAACAAATTATTATATAGTAATATATTTTGATTTCTTCTGAATCATTTCAGGTTTTTTTATTATATTTTAATTGATATCTATCTTATTAATAATAGATTATTAAATTATTTTTTGATCATTTTTAGAATATTTATCAATAATATTGTTTATATTGAATTTATATGATATATAAATATAATAATTATTATAACTAAATATTGAATTCACATTTGAAAAAAATTTAAAAATTATTATATTTTCAAATGTTATAACCTTTGAAAATATCAAAAAATAATAAAAATAAATATTTTGTTATTTTAATTTTTAAATAAAACCTATAAACCACTAAATGCATTCACAGTAAAATCAGTAAACTTCTAAGGCCCGTAATGCCTAAATACATAAACCATTAAATTGCTATATACTACTTAATAATTAAGAAATCTAATTTTTATTTCAATTTATTATAATTTTAAATATTCATTTTAATTATTTATAAGTTTATTTTATAGAAATATTCATTACAAAATAAATTATGAGTGCGACAAATATAAATTAAATAATTTATTTTAAATCAAAAAATATATATACGCTTATAAAAGAAGTAAAATTTTAAAAATTAAAAATTATTATCCAGTAATATATTTTACTTTAATTTTGAATCAATTTGGGTTTTGTAAATATTTTTTAATTAATATCTATCTTATTATTAATAGTTTATTAATTTAATTTTTGATCATTATTATAATATCTATCAATAAAATTGTTTATATTGAATTTATATGATATATAATTATTAAAATTATTATAACTAAATATTATATTCATATTTCAAAAAATTTTAAATATTATTATATTTTCAAAGGTTATAACCTATGAAAATGACAAAAAATTACAAATTTTTTTTGTTATTTTATTGTTTAAATAAAACCTATAAACCACTAAATGCCGAAAAAAATAAATCACTAAACTCCTAAATGACAAAACTTCTAACTACTTAAACTATTTAAATTGGTATACATTAATAATAAATCATAAATCTCATTTTAATTTTTATTAAGTGTAATTTTAAATTTTTATTTTAATTATTTATCAGTTTATTTTTATAGAAATATTAATTACGATATAAATTATTAGTGAAAGAATCTATTTTAAATAATTTATTTTTTATCAAAAAAATATATATGCTTATAAAAAGAGGCAAAATTTTAAAAACAAAAATTTATTATTTTGTAATATATTTATTTTGATTTGAATCATTTTAGTTTTTGCAATTATATTTTAATTTATATTATTCTTATTAATAATAGTTTATTAATTTTTTATAATCATTATTATAATATCTATTAATAAAATTATTTTAATTGAGTTTACATTATATATAATTATTAAGAATATTATAACTAAATATTATATTAACATTTAAAATAAATTAAAAATTATTATATTTTCAAAGGTTATAACCTTCAAAAATTAAAAAAAATCAAAAAATTTAATTTTTTATTTTTTTATTCTTTAAATAAAAACTACAAATAATTAAAGTCCTAAACACTTAAATCACTAAACCCCAAAACACCTAAATACTTAAACCATTAAACTAGTATATCCTGAATAATAAATAATAAATCTCAATTTTATTTGTATTCATTATAATTTTAAATATTCATTTTAAATATTTATTAGTTTATTTTTATAGAATTATAAATTAAAAATAAATTATGTGGAAGACAAATATAATTTAAATAATTTACTTTTAATAACAAAAAATATAAACTTATAAAAAGAAGCAAAACATCAAAAAAATTATTATTTAGTATTATATTTTACTTTGATTTTGAATAAATTTACGTTTTGCAAATATATTTTAAAAAATATCTATTTTATTAAGAATAGTTTATTATTTTATTTTTTGATCATTGATATAATATCTATCAATATTTTTTGAATTAACATGATATATTTTATTTGCAAATATATTTTTTGATCATTAATAATTCAATATAATTGTTTATAATGAATTAACATGATATATAATTATTAAGATTATCATAACTATCTAAATTATGAGTAAAATATATCAATGATATTTATTATTTTTAGTGCAATATATAATATATAATATAAACTATATTTAGGTACCTAAAGAGCAAATATAATTTTCAGTATATCCTAAATTATATGTCTTATAATGTTTATTAATCAGATAGATAATATATAATCTTATTTTTATTTAAAAGCAATATGAAAACATATTATAATTATATGAGTACCTAAATAATTATAATTTCTGACATTGTTTCTGACATTAATTTATAATATAATAATTATCAAAAATTAAATTAATAAACTATTAATAAAAAGATAGATATTAATTAAAAAATATTTACAAAACTTAAATTGATTCAAAATTAAAGTAAAATATATTACTGGATAATAATTTTTAATTTTTAATTTTTTTTCTTTTATAAGCATATATTTTTTTTCATTAAAAATAAATTAATTAAATTATATTTGTCACACTCATACTTTATTTTGTAATAAATATTTCTAAAAAAATAAACTAATAAATAATTAAAATGAATATTTAAAATTATAATAAATAGAAATTAAAATTAGATTTATTAATTAAGTAGTATATAGCAGTTTAATGGTTTATGTATTTAGGCATTACGTGGTTTAGGAGTTAACTGATTTAACTGTGTATGCATTTAGTGGTTTATAGTTTTTATTTAAGAAAAAAAATAAAAAAAAATTATTTTTATTATTTTTTGATATTTTCAAAGGTTATAACCTTTGAAAATATAATAATTTTTAAATTTTTTTCAAAAATGAATAAATATTTATTCATAATAATCATAATAATTATATATCATATAAATTCAATATAAACAATTTTATTGATAGATATTCTAATAATTATCAAAAAATAAATTAAAAATCTCTTATGAATAAGATTGATATTACTTAAAATATAATATCAAAACCTAAAATGATTCAAAAGCAAAGCAAAATATATTACTTAATAATAATTATTTGTTTTTAAATTTTTATTCTTTCTATAAGCTTATCTATTTTTTGATCAAAAATAATTTTTATAAATTATATTTTTAACTCATAATTTATTTTATAATAAATATATTTATATATAAATAAAAAACTAAACAATCAAAATGAATTTTTTAAATTATAATGAAAACAAATAAAAAAATGAGATTTATTAATTATTATTTAGGGTATACCTGTTTAAACGATTATCTATATAGGTGTATCGGGATTTTGTAGTTTAGTGATTTAAGTGTTTAGGCATTTAGTGATTTATAGGTTTTATTTAAACAATGAAATAATAAAAAAATATTTTTTTTGTTTTTTCACATTTTCAAAGATTATAATCTTCGAAAATATAATAATTTTAAAATTTTTTTCAAAATTGAATACAAGATTTAGTTATAATAATTATTAAATTTATATATCATATAAATTAAATATAAATATTTTTTTTGATAAATATTCTAATAATGATGAAAAAATAAATTAATAATCTATTATTAATAAGTTAGATATCAATTAAAATATAATTACAAAACCTAAATTGATTTATAAACAAAGTAAAATATATTACTATATAATAATTTTTTGTTTTTAATTTTTTTCTTCTTTTAATAAGGTTATCTATATTTTTTTGTTGAAAAATAATTTATATATATTATATTTGTCTAACTTATAATTTATTTAGTAATTAATATATATATATAAATAAAAAAATAAATAATTAAAATGAATATTTAAAATTATAATGAAAAAATAAAAATGAGATTTATTATTTATTATTTAGGATATACATGTTTAAAAAATTTATCTATTTAGAGTTTTAGAGATTTAGAAGTTATTGATTTAAGTATTTAGAAATTTAATGGTTTATAGCTTTTATTTAAACAATGAAATAACAAAAAATTTATTTTTGATATTTTTTCAAATTTTCAAATGTCATAACATTTGAAAATATAATAATTTTAAAATTTTTTAAAAATGTGAATACAATATTTAGTAATAATAATAATTATCACTATATATAATATAAACTAAATATAAACAAATTTATTTATAATATTATATCAATTATCAAAAAATAAATTAATAAACTATTATTAATATGATAGATATAAATTAAAATATAATTAAAAAACCAAAAATGATTCAAAATCAAAGTAAAATTTATTACTAAATAATAATTTTTTTTAGTTTTTGCATCATTTTATAAGCTTATATATTTTTTGTTGAAAAATATATTATTTAAATTATATTTGTCACTCATAATTTATTTTGTAATTAATATTTCTATAAATTATTTAAATTATATTTAAGGTTTACGAGTTTAAAGGTTTAAGTATTTAGGGGCTTCGGGGTTTAGGAGTTTAGAGATTTATGTATTTAGGCATTTAATGGTTTATAAGTTTTATTTAAACAATGATATAACAAAAAATTTATTTTTGTTATTTTTTCTCATTTTTGAAGGGTATAACCTTTGAAAATATAACAATTTTTAAATTTTTTATATATGTGAATACTATATTTAGTTATGATAATCTTAATAATTATATATCATGTTAAATCATTATAAACAATTATATTGAATTATTAATGATGAAAAAATTTATTTGCAAATAAAATATATCATGTTAATTCAAAAAAATAATGATAGATATTATATCAATGATCAAAAAATAAATTAATAAACTATTATTAATAAGATAGATATTTTTTAAAATATATTTGCAAAACATAAATTTATTCAAAATCAAAGTAAAATATAATACTAAATAATAATTTTTTTAAGTTTTTGCATCATTTTATAAGCTTATATATTTTTTTGTTGAAAAATATATTATTTAAATTATATTTGTCACTCATAATTTATTTTGTAATTAATATTTCTATAAATTATTTAAATTATATTTAAGGTTTACGAGTTTAAAGGTTTAGGTATTTAGGGGCTTCGGGGCTTAGGAGTTTAGAGATTTATGTATTTAGGCATTTAATGGTTTATAAGTTTTATTTAAACAATGATATAACAAAAGATTTATTTTTGTTATTTTTAATCAATTTTGAAGGTTATAACCTTTGAAAATATAACAATTTTTAAATTTTTTATATATGTGAATACTTTATTTAATTTTTTTCAAAAGTGAATTCAATATTTAGTTATAATAATCATTATATTTATATATCATATAAATTCAATATAAATAATTTTATTGATAAATATTCTAATAATGATCAAAAAATAAATTAATAAACAATTATTAATAAGATAGATATCAATTAAAATATAATTACAAAATCTAAAATGATTCAGAAGGAGAGCAAAATATATTACTATATAATAAATTTTAGTTTTTAAATTTTTTATTCTTTTTATAAGTTTATCTATATTTTTTGATTAAAAATAATTTATATAAATTATATTTGTCTAACTCATAATTTATATTATAATTAATATTTATATAAAAATAAACAAATAAATAATTAAAATGAATATTTAAAATTATAATGAAAAAAATAATATTGAGATTTATTATTTATTATTTAGGGTTACCGGTTTAAAAGGATTATTATTTATTATTTGGGGTTTTAGAGATTTAGGAGTAATTGAATTAAGTGTTTAGGCATTTAGTGGTTTATAGGTTTTATTTAAACAATGAAATATCAAAAAAATATATTTTTTTTATTTTTTCACATTTTCAAAGGTTATAACTTTGAAAATATAATAATTTTAAATTTTTTTTCAAAAGTGAATTCAATATTTAGTTATAATAATCATTATATTTTAATATCATATAAATTCAATATAAACAATTTTATTGATAAATATTATAATAATGATCAAAAAATAAATTAATAATATATTATTAATAAGATAGATATCAATTAAAATATAATTACAAAACCAATAATGATTCAGAAGCAAAGCAAATTATATTATTATATAATAATTTTTTGTTTTTAATTTTGTTTTCTTTTAATAAGTTTATCTATATTTTTTTTGATGAAAAATAATAATTATAAATTATAATTGTCTAACTCATAATTTTTTTTGTAATTAATATTTATATAAAAATAAAAAAATCAAAAATTAAAATGAATATTTAAGATTAATATGAAAAAAATAAAAATAAGATTTATTGTTTATTATTTAGGATATATCTGATTAAAAAAATTATCTATTAAATAAAAATAAATATGCAAATATTCTTCTAACATTATTTAGGTACTCGATCCATACAATATAAACTAATAAACAATAAATCCATACACAATTAATTTATATATTATTATAATTAAACATTTATTATATATTGTATGGATATTGTTTATTATAATTATTGTTTATTTTTTATATTGAATTATATCCTAAACATTATTTTTTAATGTTTGAAAAATATATCATTTTTTCATATCCATACAATATGAAAATATTAATTTATGTCAGAAGAATACACTTATAAATGTTTATTATAAAAGATTTATTTGTTGAGGATGCTATTATAATTAAATATGTCTTATAATTGCTCGAGTACCTAAAGAGCAAAAGTCATCACAATATTTATTATTTTTATTATTAATTTATATATAATGAATTTAAATATATTATTTTATATGATATAAAATTTTTAATATTATTATACCTAAATATTATATTCACATTTCAAAAAATTGTAAATATTATTATATTTTCAAAGGTTATAACGTATGAAAATGATAACAAATTATAGAAAATTTTTTTGTTATTTTATTTTTAAATAAAACCTATAAACCACTAAATACCTAAAAACATAAATCACTAAAGTCATAAACGAAAAATCCTCTAAATACTTAAAATATTAAACTTGTATATCCTAAATAAATTATAACTAAAAAAAATTTGGTTAGAGCTTTAGCAATCATTCTAGAGTTGAGAGAGGAACAAAATAAATTATTTTAATTATTCAGTATAATTTTAATTTTTATTTTAATTATTTATCAGTTTATTTTTATAGAAATATTAATTACAAAATAAATTATTAGTGAGACATATCTAATTTAAATTAAACCTGGTATATCCTAAATAATAAAGAATAAATCTCATTTTTTTTCATTTTAATTTTAAATATTCAAATTTAATTATTTATTTGTTTATTTTTATATAAATATTAATTACAAAATAAATTATGAGTTAAACAAATAGAATTTATATACATTATTTTTCATCAAAATAATATACATAAACTTTTTAAAAGAAAAAAAAATTTCAAAACAAAAAATTATTACATAGTAATATATTTTGCTTTGCTTCTGAATCATTTTAGCTTTTATAATTATATTATAATTGATATCTATCTTATTAATAATAGATTATTAATTTATTATTTGATCATTATTAGAATATTATAAATAAAATAGTTTATATTGAATTTATATGATATATAAATATAATGATTATTATAACTAAATATTGAATTCACTTTCGAAAAAAATTTTAAAATTATTATATTTTCAAAGGTTATAACCTTAAAAAATGAGAAAAAATAATAAAAATAAATTTTTTGTTATTTCATTTTTTAAATAAAACCTATAGATCATTAAATGCTTACTTACTTAAATAAATAAGGTCATAAATCCCGAAACCCCTAAATACATAAACCTTTTAACAGCTATATACTACTTAATAAATAATAAATCTAATTTTTATTTCTATTTATTATAATTTTAAATATTCATTTTAATTATTTATAGTTTAATTTTTTATAAAAATTAATTACAAAATAAATTTCGAGTGAGACAAATATTATTTAAATAATTTATTTTTATAAAAAAAATATAAGATTATAAAAAGAAGGAAATATATAAAAATTAAATATTATTATTTAGTAATATATTTTGATTTGATTTTGAATCATTTTGTGTTATGTAAATATATTTTAATTAATATTTATATTATTAATAATAGTTTATTAATTTAATTTTTGATCATTATTATAATATCTATCATTAAAATTATTTATATTGAATTTATATGATATATAATTAGTAAGATTAATATAATTATATATTGTATTCACATTTCAAAAAATTTTAAAAATTATTTTATTTTCAAAGGTTATAACCTTTGAAAATCAGAAAAAATCAAAAATTGAATTTTAAATTTTTATTATATAAATAAAACCTATAAACCACTAAATACCTAAATACATAAATTGATAAACTCCTAAACGACAAAACCCCTAAATAATCAAACAATTAAACCGGTATACCTACATATAATAAATCATAAATCTCATTTTAATTTGTATTCATTATAATTTTAAATATTCATTTTAATTATTTATTAGTTTATTTTTTATAGAAATATTAATTACAAAATAAATAATGAGTGACACAACTATAATTTTAATAATTTATTTTTAATCAAAAAAAATATATAAGCATATAAAAAGAATATAAAAATTTAAAAACAAAAAATTATTATTTAGTAATATATTATACTTTGATTTTGAATCATTATATATAGGTTTTGCAAATATATTTTAACTGCTATCAATCTTATTAAGAATAGATTATTAATTTATTATTTGATCAATTTTATAATATCTAATAATAAAATTACTTATATTGAATTTAAATGTCTTATAATTATTAAGATTATTATAACTAAATATTATATTTACATTTAAAAAAATTTAAAAATTATTATATTTTCAAAGGTTATAACCTTCAAAAATGATAAAAAATCACAAAAATAATTTTTTTATTATTTTATTATTTAAATAAAACTTATAAACCACTAAATGCCTAAACATTTAAATCTCTAGACTCCTAAACCCCAAAACCCCCTAAATACTTAAACCATTAAACCTATATAACCTAAAAAATAAATAATAAATCTCATTTTTATTTGTATTCATTATAATTTAAATATTCATTTTAATTATTTTTTAGTTTATATTTATAGAAATATTAATTACATAAAAAATTATGAGTGAGACATATAATTTAAATATATTATTTTTTATGTTAATTTGAAATATGTATATCAGTTTCATTTAAATATTAACAATATTTAAATATATTATTAATTTATATATAATATTTTTTATTATAATAATGTCAATATGCACTAAATATAAACACTTTTATTATAAAAAATGTCAGAAGAATATGAAAATTATAATTATTTTTATTATAATATATAATTATAATTATATATAAATAATAAATAATAAACAATATATAATTATTAAACAATGTCAGAAACTATCCATACAATATTTCAGATATATCATTTATTTAATTAATAAATAAACTAAATATGTTTATATTATTTATTATAATATAAACATTATAATTATAATGTTTATACTGAAATAATAGTGTATATTAATAAACTATATTATAATATACTATATTATAATATAGTAATCAAACAATAATAAATTATTGTTTATTTTTAATCAGATAATTATTAATATGTTTATACTGATAATAACATTTATAATATATTTTCAAAGGTTATTTTTATTAATCAGATTCACAATTAATTTATTATATCAGATATATAATAATAAAATAAAAGTGTATGGATAGACACTTTTATTATAATATATAATTATATTAAGGTTCAGGAGTCTAGTGATTTTAATGTTTAGGTATTTAGTGGATTATAAGTTTTATTTAACTAATAAAATAATAAAAAAATTATTTTTGTGATTTTTTATCATTTTTGAATGTTATAACCTTTGAAAATATTATAATTTTTAAATTTTTTTCAAATGTAAATATAATATTTAGTTATAATAATCTTAATAATTATAAGACATTTAAATTCAATATAAGTAATTTTATTGTTAGATATTATAAAATTGATCAAATAATAAATTAATAAACTATTCTCAATAAGATTGATAGCAATTAAAATATAATTGCAAAACGTATATATAATGATTCAAAATCAAAGTAAAATATATTACTAAATAATAATTTTTTCTTTTTAAATTTTTACTTCTTTTTATAAGCTTATATTTTTTTTAGATTAAAAATAAATTATTAAAATTATAGTTGTCTCGATCATTATTTATTTTGTAATTAATATTTCTATAAAAAATAAACTAATAAATAATTAAAATGAATATTTAAAATTATAATGAATACAAATTAAAATGAGATTTATGGTTTATTATATGTGGTATACCGGTTTAATGGTTTGATTATTTAGGAGGTTTGTCATTTAGGAGTTTATCAATTTATGCTTTTAGGTATTTAGTGGTTTATAGGTTTTATTAATATAATAAAAGTAAAATTTTTTTTTAGATTGTTTCTGATTTTCAAAGGTTATAACCTTTAAAAATAAAATAATTTTTAAATTTTTTGAAATGTGAATGCTATGTATAATTATATTTTAATCTTACTAATTATATATCATATAAATTTAATATAAAAATTTTAATGATAAATATTATAATAATGATAAAAAATTAAATTAATAAACTATTATTAATAATATAAATATTAATTAAAATATATTTACATAACACAAAATGATTCAAAATCAAATCAAAATATATTACTAAATAATGATATTTAATTTTTAAATTTTTCCTTCTTTTTATAAGCTTATAGTTTTTTTGATTAAAAATAAATTATTTAAATAATATTTGTCACACTCGAAATTTATTTTGTAATTAATTTTATAAAAAAATTAAACTATCAATAATTAAAATGAATATTTAAAATTATAATAAATAGAAATAAAAATGAGATTTATTATTTATTAAGTAGTATATAGATGTTAAAATGTTTATGTATTTAGGTGTTTAGTGATCTAATTGTGTATGCATTTAGTGGTTGATAGGTTTTATTTAAAAAATAAAATAACATAACATTTATTTTTATTATTTTTTGATATTTTCAAAGGTTATAACCTTTGAAAATATAATAATTTTAAATTTTTTTTAAAAGTGAATTCAATATTTAGTTATAATAATCATTATATTTACATATCATATAAATTCAATTTTAAACAATTTTAGTGATAAATATTCTAATAATGATCAAAAAATAAAATAATAATCTTTTATTAATTAGATAGATATCAATTAAAATATAATTACAAAACCAAAAATGATTAAGAAGCAAAGCAAAATATATTGCTATATAATAATTTTTGTTTTGAAAATATTTTTTCGTTTTAAAAGTTTATCTATATTTTTTTGATAAAAATAATTTATATAAATTATATTTGTCTAATTCATAATTTATTTTGTAATTACTATTTATATAAAAATAAACAAATAAATATTTAAATGAATATTTAAAATTATAATTAAAAAAAAATGATATTTATTCTTTATTATTTAGGGTATACCGATTTAATTTAAATTATATCTGTCTTACTAATAATTTATTTTGTAATTAATATTTCTAAAAAATAAACTATTAAATAATTAAAATAAAATTTTAAAATTATACTGAATAAAAATTAAAATGAGATTTATGAATTATTATTAATGTATACCAGTTTAATGGTTTAAGTATTTAGAGGTTTTGTCATTTAGAAGTTTATTGATTTATGTTTTTTGGCATTTAGTGGATTTTAGCTTTTATTTAAATAATGAAATAACAAAAAAATTATTTTTTGGATTTTTTTTCACATTTTCAAAGGTTATAACATTTGAAAATATAATAATTTTTAAATTTTTTTTCAAATGTAAATATAATATTAAGTTATAATAATCTTAATAATTATAAGTCATTTAAATTCAATATAAATAATTACATTGCTAGATATTATAATAATGATCATAAAAAATTTAATAAACAATTATTAATATGATAGATATTATTTAAAATATATTTGCAAAATCTAAATTTATTCAATATCAAAATAAAATATATTACTAAATAATAATTTTTTTTAATGTTTTGCTTTTTTTATAAGTTTATATATTTGTTTTTAAAAATAAATTATTTAAATTATATTTGTCTTACTCATAATTTATTTTGTAATTTATAATTCTATAATAATAAACTAATAAATAATTAAAATGAATATTTAAAATTATAATGAATACAAATAAAATTGAGATTTATTATTTATTATTCAGGATATACCGGTTTAATGGTTTAAGTATTTAGGTGTTTTGTGGTTTAGGAGTTTAGTTATTTAATTATTTAGACCTTTAGTGATTTATAGTTTTTATTTAAAGAATGAAAAAACTAAAAATTTAAATTTTTGATTTTTTTTAATCTTTGAAGGTCATAACCTCTGAAAATATAATAATTTTTAATATTTTTTAAATGTGAATATAATATTTAGTTATAATAATCTTAATAATTTTATATAATGTAAAGTAAATATAAATAATTTTATTAATAAATATTATAATAATGATCAATAAATTAATTAATAAACTAGTATTAATAAGAATGATATAAATTAAAATATAATTGTAAAATCTAAAATGATTCAAAATAAAAATAATATAATTAATAAAAAATAATTTTTTATTTTTAAAATTTTGCCAATTTTTATAAGCATATATATTTATTTTGATGAAAAATAAATTATTTAAATTATATCTGGCTCACTAATAATTTATTTTGTAATTAATATTTCTATAAAAATAAACTGATAAATAATTAAAATCAATATTTAAAATTATAATGAATTCTAATAAAAATGAGAATTATGATTTATTATTTAGACTATACTAATTTAATGTTTTGAGTATTTATGAGCTTCGGGGATTAGGAGTTTAGTCATTTTAGTATTTAGTCATTTAGATTATAGGTTTTATTGAAAAAATTAAATAAAAAAAAGTATTTTTGTTATTTTTTCTCATTTTTGAAGGTTATAACCTTTGAAAATAAAAAAATTTTTAATTTTTTTTTGAAAAGTGAATACAATATGAAGTTAATAATCATAATAATTAAATATCATATAAATTCAATATAAATTATTTTAGTGGTATATATTATAATAATGATCATAAAAAAATAATAAACGATTATTAATAAGATAATTATTGTTTATAATATATTTGCATAACCTAAAATGATTCGAAATCAAAGTGAAATATTTTACTAAATATTAATTATAAATTTTTAAATTTTTGTATCCATTTATATGCTTATATATTTTTTGATTAAAGATAAATTTTTTAAATTATATTTCTCTCACTAATAATTTATATTTTAATTTATATTTCTATAAAACTAAACTAATAAATAATTAATATGTATGTTTAAAATTATAATGAATACTAATATAAATGAGATTTATTATTTATTATATATAGTATACAGGTTTAATGGTTAAATTATATAGGGGTTTTGTCATTTAGAAGTTTAGCAATTTATGTTTTTAGGCATTTAGTGGTTTATAGGTTTTATTTTATATAATAAAAATAAAAAAAAATTTTTGATTTTTTTCTGATTTTCAAAGTTTATAATCTTTGAAAAGAAAATAATATTTAAAATTTTTTGAAATGTAAATACAATGTATAATTGTATTAATCTTACTAATTATATATCGTATAAATTAAATATAAATAATTTTTTATGATAGATATTATAATAATGATCAAAAATTAAATTAACAATCTATTATTAAAAATCTAAATATTAATTAAAATATATCAACATACACAAAATGATTCAAAATCAAATCAAAATATATTACTAAATAATAATATTTAATTTTTAAATTTTTCCTTCTTTATTTAAGCTTATATTTTTTTTTGATTAAATATAAATTATTTAAATATTATTTTTCTCATTTGAAATTTATTTTGAATTAATTTTTCTAAAAAATTAATCTATAGATAATTAAAATGAATATTTAAAATTATAATAAATACAAATATAAATGAGATTTATTATTTAATAAGTAGAATATAGTTATTAAAAGGTTTGTGTATTTAGGGGTTTCGGGGTTTATGAGCTTACTGATTTAAGTAAGTAATCATTTAATGATCTATAGGTTTTATTTAAAAAATGAAATAACAAAAAATTTATATTTATTATTTTTTTTTATTTTTTAAGGTTATAACATTAAAAAAATATAATAATATTTAAATTTTTTTTAAAAGTGAATACAATATTTATTTATAATAATCATAATAATTATATATCATATAAATTTAATATAAACAATGTTATTGATAGATATTCTAATAATTATCAAAAAATAAATTAAAAATCTATTATGAATATGATTGATATTACTTAAAATATAATATCAAAACCTAAAATGATTCAAAAGTAAAGCAAAATATATTACTAAAAATTAATTATTTGTTTTTAAATTTTTATTCTTTTTATAAGCTTATCTATTTTTTGATGAAAAATAATTTTTATAAATTATATTTTTAACTCATAATTTATTTTATAATTATTACAGATAAACAAATAAAAAACTAAAAATCAAAATAATTTTTTTAAGTTATAATGAAAAGAAATAAAAATGAGATTTATTAATTATTATTTAGTGTATACCGGTTTAAAGGATTATCTATATAGGGTTATCATGATTTTGTAGTTTAGTGATTTAAGTGTTTAGGCATTTAGTGGTGTATAAGTTTTATTTAAACAATGAAATAATAATAAAAATATTTTTATATTTTTTCACATTTTCAAAGGTTATAACCTTTGAAAATATAATAATTTAAAATTTTTTTTCAAAAGTGAATATAATATTTAGTCATAATAATCATTATATTTATATATCATATAAATTCAATATAAACATTTTTATTGATAATATTCTAATAATGATTAAAAAATAAATTAATAATTTATTTTTAATAAGATATATTTCATTAAAAAATATAATTACAAATATTAAAATGATTCAGAAGCTAAGCAATAATATTTAGTTATAATAATCTTAATAATTATATAGTAATATATTTTGCTCTCCTTCTGAATAATTTTAGATTTTGTAATTATATTTTAATTAATATCTATCTTATTAAAAATTGTTTATTAATTTATTTTTTGATCATTATTAGAATATTTATCAATAAAATTATTTATACTGAATTTATATGATATATAAATATAATTATTATTATAACTAAATATTGAATTCACTTTTGAAAAAAATTTAAAAATTATTATATTTCCAAAGGTTATAACCTTTGGAAAAATGAAAAAATAATAAAAATAAATTTTATGTTATTTTATTTTTTAAATAAAACCTATAAACCACTAAATGCATACACAGTTATATCAGTAAACTCCTAAACTTCGTAAAAACCTAAATACATAACAATTAAACCGCTATATACTACTTAGTAAATAATAAATTGAATTTTTATTTCAATTTATTATTATTTTAAATATTCATTTTAATTATTTATTAGTTTATTTTTATAAAAATTTTTATCACAAAATAAATTATTAGTGGGACACATATAATTTAAATAAATTATTTTTAATCAAAAAATATATATATGCTTTTAAAATAAGTATAAAAGAAGTATTATTAAAAATTAAAAATTATTATCAACTAATATATTTTACTTTAAGTTTGAATCAATTTGGGTTATCAAACTATTTTTTAATTAATATCTATCTTATTATAAATAGTTTATTAATTTAATTTTTGATCATTATTAAAGGTTATAACCTTTGAAAATCTAAAAAAATCAAAAAAAAAATTTTATTTTTATTATATATTTAAAACCTATATACCACTAAATGCCTAAAAACATAAATTGCTAATCTCCTAAACGACAAAACCCCTAAATAATCGTTCCATTAAACCGGTATACCATATTTAATTATTGGGTAATTGTGCTTCCACGGTAGTTAGATTGAGAAACAAAAACACAGAAACAATAGAAAACAAGCAATATATATATCCCAATTCAGCAACCATCTTTGATAGAATCAAAAAATGAGAAATAAACACAAAAAATAATGTGGTTTGCTAGTCGCTCAGTACGATTAGCTAAATCCACTATAAAATACTTTTGCATTACCGATTAAAAAAACAGAAATGTCTTACAGTATGCAGCACACAAAATAGTCGCGATAAATTGCACACTGAGAAGAGAGAGAAACTATGAACAATTCCACAAGTCTAAAAATAGCCACCCGAAAATAAAATTACAAAACATTTTATATTAAAATTTCTCTCAATTCATTTAACCGGAGTAGGTGGTATCATGAGACAGGTCAGGCTCTACTCCAATTTTGGCCCGCTGTCCGGTCAGTTAGACCTCCATTATTGTGCTAGTGCTGCATCCCCGACCTCTTAATATTTAATTTCTTGCATTTACATCAAAATATTAAAAAATATATATATTTGGTTATACAAACAGATTATCAAAAAATAAATTACATATACAGCAATAATAAATCTTAAATCTCATTTTAATTTGTATTCATTATAATTTTAAATATTCATTTTAAATATTTTATTTTTTATATAAATATTAATTACAAAATAAATAATTAGTCAGAGAAATATAATATTAATAATTTACTTTTAATAAAAAAAATATAAAATCTTATAAAAAGAAGTAAAAAGTTAAAAAAAAAAATTTTTTACTTAGTACAAAATTTTACTTTGTTATTAATTTATTAATTTATCAAATTAAGTTAAATCTATCGAATTAATAATAGTTTATTAATTTATTTTGTGATAATTGATATTATATCTATCAATAAAATTATTTATAATTAGTTTATATTATATATAATTATAATGATTATTATTACTAAATATTTTATTCACATTTTAAAAAAAGTTTATAATTATTATATTTTCAAATGTTATAACCTTTGAAAATGTGAAAAAAAAACAAAATTTTTTTTTGTTATTTCATTGTTTAAATAAATCCTATAAACCACTAAATGCCTAAATACTTAAATAAATAACTCCTAAATTTCGAAAACCCTAAATAGATAATCATTTTAAACCGGTATACCCTAAATAATAAATAATAAATCTCAATATTATATTTTTCATTATAATTTAAATTATTCATTTTAATTATTTATTCGTTTATTTTTATATAATTATTAATTACAGAATAAATTGAGTTAAACAAATATAATTTATATAATTATTTTTCATCAAAAAAATATAGATAAACTATTTAAAAGAAAAAAAAATTCAAAACAAAAAATAATTATATAGTAATATATTTTGCTTTGTTTCTGAATCATTTTAGATTTTGTAATTATATTTAAATTGATATCTATCTTATGAATAATAGATTATTAATTTATTCTTTGATCATTATTACAATATTTATCTATAAAAATATTTATATTGAATTTATATGATATATAAATATAATGATTATTATAACTAAATATTGTATTCAATTTTGAAAAAAAATTAAAAATTATTATATTTTCAAAGGTTATAACCTTTGAAAATATCAAAAAATAAAAAAAAAATTTTTTTGATATTTTTTTTAAAATAACACCTATTAACAACTAATTGCATGTTAAATCAGTAAATTCCTAAACCCCGTAATGCCAAAATACATAAACCATTAAACCGCTATATACAACTTAATAATTAATAAATAAAATTTTATAATTCTATTTATTATAATTTTAAATATTCATTTTAATTATTTATTAATTTATTTTTATAGAAATATTTATTACAAAATAAATTATGAGTGCGACAAATATAATTTAAAAAAATATATATGCTTATAAAAGAAGTAAAAATTTAAAAATTAAAAATTGTTATCCAGAAATATACTTTACTATAATTTTGAATCAATTTGGGTTTTGTTATTATTTTTTAATTAATATCTATCTTAATATCAATAGTTTATAAATTTAATATTGATCATTATTATAATATATATCAATAAAATTGTTTATATTGAATTTATATGATATATAATTATTAATATTATTATAACTAAGTATTGTATTCACATTTCAAAAAACTTTAAATATTGTTATATTTTCAAACGTTATAACCTATGAAAATGAGAAAAAATTATAAAATTTTTTTTTGATATTTTATTTTTTAAATAAAATGTATAAACCACTAAAACCCTAAAAACATAAATCGCTAAATTCCTAAATGAAAAAACCTAAAATTCTTAATCCATTAAACTAGTATACATTAATAATAAATCATAAATCTCATTTTAAATTTTATTCAGTATAATTTTAAATTTTTATTTTAAATATTTATCAGTTTATTTTTATAGAAATATTAATTACAAAATAAATTATCAGTGAGAAATATCTAATTTAAATTAAACCAGTATCCCTAAATAATAAATAATAAATCACATTTTTTTTATTATAATTTTAAATATTCATTTCAATTATTTATTTATTTTTTTTATAAATATATTAATTACAGAATAAATTATGAGTTAAACAAATCTAATTTATATAAATTATTTTTCATCAAAAAAATATACATAAACTTTTTAAAAGAAAAAAAAATTAAAAACAAAAAATTATTATATAGTAATATATTTTGCTCTGCTTTTGAATTATTTTAGGTTTTGTAATTATATTTTAATTGATATCTATCTTATTAATAATAGATTATTAATTTATTTTTTGATCATTATTACAATATTTATCAATAAAATTGTTTATATTGAATTTACATGATATATAATTATTAAGATTATTATAACTAAATATTATATTTATATTTAAAAATAATTTAAAAATTTTTATATTTTTAAAGGTTATCATCTTTGAAAATGAGATATAATCACAAAAATAATTTTTTTGTATTTTATTGTTTATATAAAACCTATAAACTATTAAATGCCTAAACACTTAAATCATTAAACTCCTAAACCCCAAAACCCAAAAACCCTTAAATACTTAATCATTTAAACCATCTTTAAAGGTTTAAGTATTTATAAATAATATATAAATATTTATCAATAAATAATAGTTTATTAATTTATCTTTTTATCATTATTATATTTATATTTATATTTATTATATTAAAATATATCAATAAAATTGTTTTTTTTACATGATATATAAATATTAAGTTTATTATAACTAAATATTGTATTCATGTTTGAAAAAAATTTAAAAATTATTATATTTATAAAGATTATAACCTTAAAAATTGATAAAAAATTTGAAAAATAATTTTTTTGTTATTTCATTATTTAAATAAAACATGTAAACTACTAAATGCCTAAACACTTAAATCACTAAACTCCTAAATACTTAGACCATTAAATTGTTATACCCTAAATAATTAATCATAAATTTCATTTTTATTTGTATTCATTATAATTTTAATATTCATTTTAATTAATTATTAGTTTATTTTTATAGAAATATTAATTGCAAAATAAAATTATGAATGAGAAAAATATAATTTAAATAATTTATCTTCTTCAAAGAAATTTATAAGCTTATAAAAATAATCAAAAAATTTAAAAATAAAAAATTATTATTTACTAATATATTTTTCTTTGATTTTGAATCGTTTTATGTTTTGCAAATATATTTTGATTAATATTTATCTTATTAATAATAGTTTATTAATCTATTTTATGACCAGTATTATAATATCGATCAATAAATAATTTATATTGAATTTACATGATATTTAATTTTTATGATTATTATAAATAAATATTGTATAAACATTTGAAAAAAAAAATTAAAAATTATAATATTTTCAATGGTTATAACATTGAAAATGAGAAAAAATCATTAAATTTTTTTGTTATTTAATTATTTAAATAAAACCTATACACCACAAAATACTTAAATACTTAAATTACTAAACTCCTAAACCCTAATACTACTGCACCACACACACATAGCGACGGACCACAGTACACACGTGCTCATATTCTTGTCCATTTTAATTTACCATTTACAGGGGCCAGCAAGTCCTGGAAGCAGCCATAAGTATGGGCCACCAGCTTGTAGAGGGCCCCACTAGCAAGCCGGGATGATAACATTTAGACAACTTACGAGACCGAGCAAAGTGGTCGGGAGTAAACCTGGGAGTAGCTAGGAGGGGGTCCCACTAGCTATATAAAGCAGCATAGAGGGCCACCCAACCGTAACCCAACAGGACTAGTGGGTATTCCATGATTAATTAGAGAGCCAGAAAAATCCGAATCATAACCAAGCATGGCCAGTAAGCAATGGAGTCCAGACCAGCCACACAGTAGCGAAAGATTCAAACTTGTAGTTTATGTTTGTTGTCTTATTTGTATTTTGGACTTTGTATGCACCATGTACTTGTAAAGATGGATCCTGACATACTCACACACACAATCTTGTCTGTTCTCTATGTAGCATGCAATGAGGGCAACTGGACCCATGAGTATCTCTAAGTGGGTCCCACTAATGCATTTTGTAAATACACATTATGCAATGCTACACTCCCAAAAGCAGAAGATCCATCTTTATTGCATTTTGTAATTTTACTTGTATTTTATCTTAGTTGTACGCATAGATAATTAGACTATGAGATGGACCTCATCACACATGCACACTGATGCATGGATATTTTTTTTATATTTTGTTAGTGCAACATACAGCCACTTCTTGGAGCTTGAAAAGGAAGCATTCTAACCCAAGAGATACTCTTTTGAGGATCATTGGGACAAAAGAATGTGGAATTCAGAGGTGAGAATGAATTGACAATGTGCCGTAGATATGGACTTGTGGATTTATGGGTATTCAGTTTTACATGTATTTCATTGCATAGCAATGATATAGGCAAATGCTTGATGTTGCATGTCACACACATGCACAATCTTATATTTGCATAGTTTTAATATGGTGCATCATTCAGGTTCCTCCAAAAGGTTTGAACAAATCCAAATGGAAAGGAGACAATGCACATAAGGACTCAATGTGAACTCTGAAGTCCATGAATGCCAGGAGATTTTAGTTGTATTCGTACGCTTGGAATTATTAGGCATTATGTTTTTTTATGTATTTTATGCATAGAATCATTAAGGTGCATAGGATTTGGTGGGCTAGCCTAAATTAGTCAGCTTTTTAGTCTCTTGTAAGTTGTGATCCTAAATGATAAATAAAGTGTGTATTTTCCAAAATAAAATAACAAAAAAAACCATAAACCCTAAACTTTAAATCCTAAACCTTAAACCATAAACTATAACTCTAACCCATAAACCCTAAATCCTAAATCTCATGATTTGTAATTTTATAATCAAATGACTAAGTGTTAAATTTAAATTGAAATTCACAACATTTAGGAATGTCACAGATTTATATTTTTGTATATGTAACACAAAGTCATGACTTAATGGGTGAGTTATGAATTCAGTCTCTTTCTTGCTTTAGATTATTGTGGCATTAGCAATGGTCATGATTTTATATTTTGTCTCTAGAACACAAAATCATATCGATGAGAATATGCCATAACTTGTGTCTCTCTGTTGAACATATTGTTTTGGCACTAAGAATGATCATGAATACATATTTTATCACTATAATACTGGGGCACAGTATTGGATATGACCATAGCTTGTGCATTTTATCTTTATATTGCAAAGTCATTGCACTAGGAATGATTGTAAATTTGGACATTCCTCAAGAGCAAAAGTCATAACCCTAGAAATAGTTAAAGCTCAAGTACTATTCTTTATAACTTTTTATAGCTAAAATTCTTGGGATTGGAAATATCACTATGGCTTTTTCCATTGATTTGTGACCTCAAGTGTCAATATTCAAGACTAATATTTTGAGCAATGATTAAAACCTTTATACATTTGAATATGATTCATTTATGCCTTTTTGGATATTGTGAGCTTGTATACACAACTCATTTAATATAAAAAGAAAGAAATGACACTTCACATATCCATGAGGATATAAAAAAGGGGCTTAGACATGCCAATAAAATAATTTTTTTTGATTCTTGATTTGAAAGAGAGCCCATACTTCTTGCCCTGCTCAAACCACCCTAGGGCTAGTTTGTTCTAATAGGCTACAAGGTGGTTATTTTTTTAGAGGTGAACTATGTTTTAAAAAAATTTCTTTGAGTGCGTGCATGAGAGATATTTTAGAAGAAATAACAATAATCAATATAAATAGCATCCTCAACAACTAGCTATTTCAACACATAGGGGTACAACTTTTGTTTAGTCTGTTAGCGTAAATGAGTCAAATTACCTTTGATAGCTCAGTGATTCAACATCAAATATGATGAGGCCTAATAGAGATAAAGTAAAAGCTCCTATTATTTTGGTTAGAGCTTTACCAATCATTCTAGAATTGAGAGAGGAACAAAATAAATTATTATAATTATTCAGTATAATTTTAATTTTTATTTTAATTATTTATCAGTTTATTTTTATAGAAATATTAATTACAAAATAAATTATTAGTGAGACAGATCTAATTTACATTAAACCGGTATATCCTAAATAATAATGAATAAATCACATTTTTTTTTCATTTTAAATTTAAATATTCAAATTTAATTATTTATTTGTTTATTTTTATATAAATATTAATTACAAAATAAATTATGAGTTACACAAATATAATTTATATAAATTATTTTTCATCAAAATAATATAAATATACTTTTTAAAAGAAAAAAAAATTTCAAAACAAAAAATTATTATATAGTAATATATTTTGCTTTGCTTCTAAATTATTTTAGGTTTTGAAAGTATATTATAATTGAAATCTATTTTATTAATAATAGATTATTAATTTATTTTTTGAACATTATTAGAATATTTATCAATAAAATAGTTTATATTGAATTTATATGATATATAAAATATAATGATTATTATAACTAAATATTGAATTCACTTTCGAAAAAATTTAAAAAATATTATATTTTCTAAGGTTATAACCTATGAAAATATCAAAAAATAATAAAAATAAATTTTTTGTTTATTTATTTTTTAAATAAAACCTATAAACTACTAAATACATACACAGTTAAATAAGTAAACTCCTAGACCCCGTAATGCCTAAATAAAGTAACCATTAAACAAATATATAATACATAATAAATAATAAATATAATTATTATTTCTATTTATTATAATTTTAAATATTGATTTTAATTATTTATTAGTTTATTTTTATAGAAATATTTATTACAAAATGAATTTTAAATGCGACAAATATAATTTAAATAATTTATTTTTAATGAAATAATATATATACGCATATAAAAGAAGTAAAAATTTAAAAATTTAAAAATTTAAAAATTTAAAAATTTAAAAATTTTAAATTATTATCCAGTAATATATTTTACATTAATTTTGAATCAATTTGGGTTTTGTAAAATTTTTTAATTAATTTCTATCTTTTTATTAATAGTTTATTTATTTAATTTTTGATCATTATTATAATATCTATCAATAAAATTGTTCATATTGAATTTATATGATATATAAATATTATTATTTTTATAACTAAAATATTAAATTTACATTTAAAAAAATTTTAAATATTATTATATTTTCAAAGGTTATAACCTATGAAAATGATAAAAAATTATAAAATTTTTCTTATTTTTTTATTGTTTAAATAAAACCCATAGACCACTAAATGCCTAAAAACATAAATCTCTAAATTTTTAAATGAAAAACATCTAAATACTTAAACCATTAAACTGGTATACATTAATAATAAATCATAAATCTCATTTTAATTTTTATTAAGTATAATTTAAAAATTTTTTTTTAATTATTTATCAGTTTATTTTTATTGAAATATTAATTACAAAATAAATTATTAGTGAGATAGATATAATTAAAATTAAACCGGTATACCCTAAATGATAATTAATAAATCTCATTTTTTTACATTATAATTTTAAATATTCATTTTAATTATTTATTTGTTTATTTTTATATAAATATTAATTACAAAATAAATTATGAGTTAAACAAATATAATTTATATAAATTATTTTCAACCAAAAAATATTGATAAACTTATTAAAATAAAAAAAAATTTAAAACAAAAAATTATTATATTGTAATATATTTTGCTTTGCTTTTGTATTATTTTAGGTTTTGTTATTATATTCCAATTGATATATATCTTATTAATAATAGATTATTTATTTATTTTTCGATCATTATTAGAATATTTATCAATAAAATTGTTATATTGAATTTATATGATATATAAATATAATGATTATTATAAATAAATATTGTATTCACTTTTGAAATAAATTTAAAAATTATTATATTTTCAAAGGTTATAATCTTAAAAATTGACAAAAAATAATAAAAATAAATTTTTTGTTATTTCATTTTTTAAATAAAACCTATATATCATTAAATGCTTACTTACTTAAATCAGTAAGCTCAAAAATCACGAAACCCCTAAATACATAAACCTTTTAACAGCTATATAATACTTAATAAATAATAAATCTTATTTTTAATACAATTTATTATAATTTTAAATATTCATTTTAATTATTTATAGTTTAAATTTTTAGAAAAATTAATTATGATATAAATTTCGAGTGAGACAAATATTATTTAAATAATTTATTTTAATAAAAAAAATATAAGCTTATAAAAAGAAGCAAAATTTTAAAAATTAAATATTATTATTTAGTAATATATTTTGATTTGATTTTGAATCATTTTGTGTTATGTAAATATATTTTAATTAATATTTATATTATTAATAATAGTTTATTAATTTAATTTTTGATCATTATTATAATATCTATCATTAAAATTATTTCTATTGAATTTATGTGATATATAATTAGTAAGATTAATATAATTATACATTGTATTCACATTTCAAAAAATTTTAAAAATTATTTTATTTTCAAAGATTATAACCTTTGAAAATCAAAAAAAAATCAAAACAAGAATTTTAAATTTTTATTATATAAATAAAACCTATAAACCACTAAATACCTAAAAACATAAATTGCTAAACTCCTTAACGACAAAACTCCTAAATAATCAAACGATTAAACCAGTATACCATATATAATAAATCATAAATCTAATTTTAATTTGTATTCATTATAATTTTAATTATTCATTTTAATTATTTATTAGTTTATTTTTTATAGAAATATTAATTCCAAAATAAATAATGAGTGAGACAAATATAATTTTAATAATTTTTTTTTAATCAAAAAAATAAGCTTTTATAAAGAAGTAAAAATTTTAAAACAAAAAATTATTATTTAGTAATATATTTTACTTTGATTTTGAATCATTATATATAGGTTTAGCAATTAGATTATAATTGCGATCAATCTTATTAAAAATAGTTTATTAATTTATTATTTGATCATTTTTATAATATCTAACAATAAAATTACTTATATTCAATTAAAATGTCTTATAAATATTAAGTTATTAAAACTAAAGATTATATTTACATTTGATAAAAATTTAAAAATTATTATATTTTCAAAGGTTATAACCTTCAAAAAAGATAAAATTTCACAAAAATAATTTTTTATTATTTTTTTATTTAAATAAAACTAAAAAACTTCTAAATGCCTAAACATTAAAATCTCTAGACTCCTAATGATCACAAAATAAAACTAAACATTCAAATATAAATATAATATTTAGTTATAATAATCTTAATATTTATAAGACATTTAAATTCAATATAAGTAATTTTATTGATAGATATTTAGTTATAATAATATTTATATTTATATATCATATAAATTCAATATAAACATTTTTATTGAAAAATAATCTAATAAAGATCAAAAAATAAATTAATAATCTATAATTAATAAGATAGATATCAATTAAAATATAATTAAAAAACCTAAAATGATTCAAAAGCAAAGCAAAATATATTACTATATAATAATTTTTTGTTTTGAAATTTTTGTTTCTTTTAAAAAGTTTATCTATATTATTTTGATGAAAAATAATTTATATAAATTATATTTATGTAACTCTTAATTTATTTCGTTATTATTATTTATATAAAAATAAACAAATTAATATTAAAATGATTATTTAAAATTATAATGAAAAAAAATTATATTTATTCTTTATTATTGAGGGTATACCGATCAAATTTAAATTATATCTGTCTTAATAATAATTTATTTTGTAATTAATTTTTCTAAAAAAATAAATAATTAAATAATTAACATAAAAATTTAAAAGTATACTGAATAAAAATTAAAATGAGATTTTATGATTTATGATTAGTGTATACCAGTTTATTGATTTAAGTATTTAGAAGTTTTGTCAATAGGAGTTTTGTGATTTTTGTTTTTAGGCTTTTAGTGGTTTATAGGTTTTATTTAAAAAAATAAATTAACAAAAAAATTTCAATACTTTTTATCATTCTCATTGGTCATATCATTTAAAAATATAATAATATTTAAAATCTTTTGAAATTTTAATACAATATTTTGTTATAATAATATTAATAATTATATATCATATAAATTTAATATAAATAATTTTATTGATAGATATTATAATAATGATTAAAAATTAAATTTATAAACTATTATTATAAAGATAGATATTAATTAAAATATATTTACAAAACTCAAATTGATTCAAAATTAAAGTAACTTATATTACTTGATAATAATTTTTAATTTTTAAATTTATACATCTTTTATAAGAGTATATTTTTATTAGATAAATAATATATTATTTAAATTATATTTTTCCCACTCATAATTAATTTTGTATGAAATATTTTTAAATAAATACACTAATGAATAATTAAAATGAATATTTAAAAATAAAATAAATAGCAATAAAAAATAGATTTATTAATTATTAAGTAGTATTTTCCGGTTTAATTCGTTATGTATTTAGTCATTACGGGGTTTATGAGTTTACTGATTTAACATTATATGCATTTAGTAGGGCTGCTCACGGGACTCGGAGATTCACGACCCGACACGTAGTCTCGTCCCGAAAGAATCGGGACGAAAAAAAATTTGTTGACTTTGACTTTTCCCGTCCTGTTCTGTCACGTATTTTTTCTTTTGGGATGGTTTCAAATCTTAAGCAATATCCATCCCAAGAACCATCCCGTCATAAAAAATTGATACTAGAACCAGGTATATATATATATATATATATATATATATAACATGAAGATGCCACCAATTCCACTACTGCCCATCCAATTTAATGAACCTATTGCTATTCCTACGAGTTCCAGGCCATATCACGCTGTTTCAACCATGTTCAGTTAGGTCCAGCCCTTGTCCGTTGCACTTCTGGTTGCCTCCCCCGTGTCTCAGATGCCACCAGCCTTTTGGTTTGTTTTTCTGACGAGAATTAAGAGATTAATTATTATTATTATAATGTGTCTCAGTCAGTTTTGTTGAGTATTGGTTATGGTGTTGTGGTTGGGCCGAATGAGTTGGATGAATGTGTTACATTCAGTTTTGTAGAGATTGCTTGTTTGAAATATTTATATGTATTTATGCTTAACATATCATTTTAATTAATGGGAATGCAGATGGCACAATCCAGCGGTAAACAAAAAATACAATAAATTGAAGATGATCACATCTCGAATAATCAAAGTACTGATAAATCCAATCATTATCCTTTCACGAACCCTCCTATTGTTACTGCAGGTTCTTCAATTCCAATTGTAAAAGAAAGTCAAGGTACATCTGAACCTCAAGCTCATAAAAAGTATAAGTCTGCTGTTTGGGAAATGTATGAGATATTAGTTGATTTAGAGGGAAAAGTAACTGGTAGGGCAGCTTGTATATGGTGTAGAAAATAATATTTTGCAAAAAGTGATCAAGGTACTTCGGGTTTATGGAAATACTTTAGAGAGACTTCTAGGAAATTTCCACTCAAAAAAGAATTAATAGAAGCTCACAAAGGTAAACACAAGTCACAATCTTTATTGAGTTTCACTAAACGTACTAGTTCAAAGGATAACAAATTAACTTGTTGGCAATTTGATCAACAACTAGTTAGGGAGGCTTTGGTGAAATTGATCATAAAAGATGAATTGCCTTTTTTGTTTTGCTGAGAGTGATGAGTTTAAAAAATTTTTGTGAAGTTAGTGTGCCTCAATTTAAAATTCCATCTATGCAGCCCACACTAAGTCATTGTTTTTCTTTGTTTGTGAAGGAAAATAAGAATTTATTTGATAGCATATCATCTCATTGTTGTAGAGTTTCATTGACTACCGACACTTGGACTAGCATTCAAAATTTGTCTTATATATGTTTGATTATTCTTTCCATTGATTCTTAATGGAATATGGAAAGAGGCTTTGAACTTTTGTGTAATTAAAAGTCATTCTGGAGTTAATATTAGAACTGCTATTGAGTTTTGCATGAATGAATGAGGTTTGAGAAAGTTGATGTGCATTACTGTTGACAATGCATCAAATAATGATGTTGCAGTTGAACAATTAAAAAAAAGGCTTGGGAAGAAAAGTGTTGTACCTCTGAGAGGCGAGCATTTTCATTTGAGATGTTGTGCTCATATCCTAAACATAATTGTCAGAGATGGCATTGCAGTAGTTGAAGATGCTATTCAAAAAATTAGAGGTGTGATGAAATATGTGAGGAGCAGTCCTAAAAGATTAGATATGTTTAAGTTATGTGTTGAAGAAGCAAACTTGACATCTTGATCTTCATTGCAATTAGATTGTCATACAAGATGGAATTCAACTTATTTGATACACAAACTGATATAAAATATCAAAAAGAATTTGATAAGTTGGATGATAAAGACAAAAGGTTTTTGAAGGAGTTTGGTTCAAATGTTCCAACTAAGCGAGACTTAACAAACACCAAAATTTTGGCTCGTTTCTTGAAAACTTTTTTTGAGGTAACTTGTAAATTTTCTGGCTCATAATATTCTACCTCATAATATTCTACCTCTAGCGTTTATTTTCCTTGATTATTTAAATTTTGAAAAAAATTGAGCTCTGTGAAAATAGTAGAGATACAATGTTGTCTGAAATGGGTATGAAAATGAGGCATAAATTCAATAAATATTGGGGATCACTTCAGTCAACACATATGATGCTTTTTGTAGCAGTAGTGTTGTATCCTATATATAAGCTCAAATATCTCAAGGTTAAGTACACTTAGCATTATGGAGAGGAATTGGCTAAAAATTTGGTGAAAAATGTTATAAATGCTTTAAATGAGATGATGGATGATTATAAATATTTAAATGAAGATGAATCAAAAGAATATGATTTCTCTTCTACTGCGTTGAAGAAAAATGAAGCTTTCTTTGATGGTAGTGAGACTTATGTAGATGATTTTATTTGTTGAATTGGAGAAAGAACAAGAAGTTGCATCTTTGGAATAGTTGGATAGGTACTTGGAGGACAAACTTTAAAAAAATAGAATTGATTTTGATCTTCTAAACTGGAGGAAGGTAAATGAGGTTAGGTATCCTTCTTTGGCAAATGTTGCAAGGAATGTATTTACTATCCAAGCATCTACTGTGGCCTATGAATCTACATTTAGCACTAGGGAAAGAACTTTTGATAAATTTAGGAGTTCTTTACCACCTATTATAGTTGAAGTTCTCATCTGTTTACAAGATTGGATGAGAACCTCAAACAAACCTATTGAAATTGAAGAATTAGTTCAATAACTTGATGATAATGAATCAGGTTAGGATACAAATCTTGTAAATTTTAATTTCACTTTTACTTATTTTATTCATTAAATTTAATAAAAATATGGTTCAATTATATTTTTCAGAGGGGTCACAAGATCCAAATATTCTTCCAAATATAGTTGGCCAACTAAATTTGGAATAGGTGTATTATATTTTATATGTAATATTTTGTTTTTTATTACTCTTTCATCTTAGAAATTTATGTCTGCATGATTAACACATTTTCATCTTTTGTTGTCCTTCTACAGTGGAGGAAGAAAAGGGAGGAGTTGTTGTAGAGATAATTAATTGGGTTTGGATTTTCGTTGTAGTTCAGGGACAGACCTTTGAAATGATTATTATCATTGTTGTTATTAGTTGTATTTTTTTTGTTATATTAAGCTGCCTAATTTTAGCAATTACTTAAGTAGTAATTGATGCTACCAATGTTTGTGGTCATCTTTAGCTATTCATTAAAATTTTAAGTAATTGTTTAAAAAATGTAGTAATTGTTTAACTTTCACTCGGCTGAACAAAGCCAACTTGTGACAAAACAAAGAACCAAATTAAGCACACAACTCGGTCCCGTTCTATTTAACATTTCTATCCTTTTCTGCCCATAAAAGCTTTTGACAAGGTAATGAAACTCTTTTGCGATATTCATCCTATTTGAAAAAACAAAATTAGCCCAATTTGAGTTTGAAAGATACTTAACTAAGGAATGATAAATGGTACAACAAAAGGTTTCGACATGAACTAACTTGGCTGGTTTGAAGAAAATAAATTGAAAAAAAATGTCAGAACTACGTTCTGTTCCGGAACCATTTTATACTACCCATAATCCCCGATCTTCGTCCCGTCCCATCCCTATATTTTCAACCTATGGGACGGGTCTGGATCTTCAAAAAAAAATCTCCGAACTATGGGACGGGACTGGGGATTTGTAATCCCCATCCCGTCCCATCCCATGAGCACCCCTAGCATTTTGTGGTTTAATGTTTTATTTAAAAAATAAAATAACAAAAAATTTATTTTTATTATTTTTTGATATTTTCAAAGGTTATAACCTTTGAAAATATAATAATTTTTAAATTTTTTTCAAATATGAATACAATATTTTGTTATACTAATCATTATATTTATATATTATATAAATTCAATATAAACAATTTTATTGATAAATATTCTAATAATAATCAAAAAATAAATTAAAGATCCATTAATTATAAGATAGATTTTAATTAAAATATAATTACAAAACTTAAAATGATTCAGAAGCAAAGAAAAATATATTACTATATAATAATTTTTTTGTTTTGAATTTTTTCTTCTTTTAATAAGTATATCTATATTTTTTTAATGAAAAATAATCTATATAAATTATATTTGCCTAACTAAAAATTTATTTTGTAATTAATATTTATATATAAATAAACAAATAAATAATTAAAATAAATATTTAAATTATAATGAAAAAAAATGAGATTTATTATTATTATTTATTATTTAGGGATACTGTTTAA
>JAREIK010003600.1:32424-59248 GCA_029783825.1 Sapria himalayana | reverse complement strand
TTTTTTTTTTATTTGTATTCATTATAATTTTAAATATTCATTTTAATTATTTTTTAGTTTATTTTTATAGAAATATTAATTACAAAATAAATGAGTAAGATATATAATTTAAAAATATTATTTTTTATGAAAAAAAAAAAGCTTATAAAAATAAACAAAATTTCAAAAATTTAAAATCTTATTTAGTAATATAATTTGCATTGATTTTGAATTATTTTGTGTTCAGCAAATATATTTTAATTAATATCTATCTTATTAATTATAGTTTATTAATTTATTTTTCGATCATTATATTAATATATATTAATAAAATTGTTTATGTTAAATTTACATCAAATATAATTATTAAATTTATTATAACTAAGTATTGTATTCATATTTTAGAAAGATGAAAAAATTATTATATTTTTAAAAGTTATAACCTTTGAAAATCAATAAAATTCATAAAAATAAATTTATTGTTATTTCATTGATTAGATAAAACCTATAAACATCTAACGTGCAAACATATATATCAATAAACTCCTTAACCCCAAAATCACAAAAAACTTAAACCATTAAATAAGTATACCCTAAATAATAAATCATATATCTCTTTTTTATTAGTATTCATTATAATTTTAAATATTCATTTTTATTATTTATCAATTTATTTTTATAGAAATATTAATTACAAAATAAATTATTAGTGAGACAGATAAAATTTAAATAAATTATTTTTCATTTAAAAAAAATATGCTAATAAAATGAGGAAAAATATTTTAAATAAAAAATTATTATTTAGTAATATATATTATTTTGATTTTGAATCATTTTAGATTCTACTATTATATTTTAATTTATATCATTATTATTAATACTAGTTTATTAATTTATTTATTGATCATTATTATAATATCTATTAATAAAATTTTTTATATTTATTTTACATTATATATAATTATTAAGATTATTATAACTAAATATTATATTCACATTTAAAAAAAAATTAAAATTATTATATTTTTTAAAGGTTACAACTTTCAAAAATTAAAAAATTCAAAAAATTAAATTTTTTGTTTTTTAATTCTTTAGATAATAACTATAAATCACTAAAGGTTTAAACACATAAATCACTAAACTCCTAAACTCAAAAACACCTAAATACTTAAACCATTAAATTGTATATCCTAAATAATGAATAATAAATCTCAATTTTATTTGGATTCATAATAATTTTAAATAATTATTTTAATTATTTATTAGTTTATTATTATAGAATTATAAATTAAAAAATAAATTATGAGTAAGACAAGTTAATTTAAATAATTTATTTATAATAACAAAAATATAAAGTTATAAAAAAAGCAAAACATTAAAAAAATTATTATTAAGTAATATATTTTACTTTGATTTTGAATAAATTTAGATTGTGCAAATATATTTTAAATAATATCTATCTTATTAAGAATAGTTTATTAAATTTTGTTTGATAATTATAATAATATCTAGCAATATAAATATTTATATTGAATTTAAATGACTTATAATTATTAAGATAATTATAATTAAATATTATATTTACATTTGAAAAAGATTTAACAATTTTTATATTTTCAAAGGTTATAACCTTCAAAAATTTTAAAAATATCAAAAATAATTTTTTTGTTATATCATTGTTTAAATAAAACTTATAAACCACTAAATGCCTAAACACATAAACCTATAAAATACTAATCACAAAAGCCCCTAAATACATAAACCTTTAAACTCATAAACCTTAAATATAATTTAAATAATTTATTAAAATATTAATTACAAAATAAATTATGAGTGATACAAATATAATTTAAATAATTTATTTTTCATCAAAAAAAATATAAGCTTATAAAAAAGAAGCAAAAAACTAATAAAAAAATTATTATTTAGTAAATAATTTTACTTGGATTTTGAATATTTTTTGCAATTATATTTTAATTTATATCTATTATATTAATAATAGCATATTAATTTTTTTTTGATAATTGATATGATATCTATCAATAACATTGTTTATATTTAGTTTATATTATATATAATTATAATGATTATTATTACTAAATATTGTATTCACATTTTTAAAAAATTTTAAAATTATTATATTTTCAAAGGTTCCTTTGAAAATGTGAAAAAATATCAAAAATAATTTTTTTGTTATTTCATTGTTAAATAAAACATAAAACCCACTAAATGCTTAAAAACATAAATCACTAAAGTCATAACGAAAAAACCTCTAGGCACTTAAATATTAAACTGGTATACATTAATAATAATTCATAAATCTCATTTTAATTTTTATTCAGTATAATTTTAAATTTTTATATTAATTATTTATCAGTTTATTTTTATAGAAATATTAATTACAAAATAAATTATTAGTGAGACAGATCTAATTAAAATTAGACTTGTATACCCAAAATAATAAAGAATAAATATAAATATTATTTTTTTCATTATAATTTTAAATATTCATTTTAATTATTTATTTGTTTATTTTTATATAAATATTAATTAAAAAATAAATTATGAGTTAGATAAATATAATTTAATTCAATTAATTTTTAACAAAAAAATATGGATAAATTATTTAAAAGAAAAAAAAATTTCAAAACAACATATTATTATATAGTAATATATTTTGATTTCTTCTAAATCATTTCAGGTTTTTTTATTATATTTTAATTGATATATATCTTATTAATAATAGATTATTAAATTATTTTTTGATCATTTTTAGAATATTTATCAATAATATTGTTTATATTGAATTTATATGATATATAAATATATTAATTATTAAAACTAAATATAAAATTCACATTTTAAAAAAATTTAAAAATTATTATATTTTCAAATGTTATAACCTTTGAAAATATCAAAAAATAATAAAAATAAATATTTTGTTATTTTAATTTTAAATAAAACCTATAAACCACTTAATGCATTCACAGTAAAATCAGTAAACTTCTAACGCCCGTAATGCCTAAATACATAAACCATTAAATTGTTATATACTACTTAATAATTAAGAAATCTAATTTTTATTTCAATTTGTTATAATTTTAAATATTCATTTTAATTATTTATAAGTTTATTTTATAGAAATATTCATTACAAAATAAATTATGAGTGCGACAAATATAAATTAAATAATTTATTTTAAATCAAAAAAAATATATATGCTTATAAAAGAAGTAAAATTTTAAAAATTAAAAATTATTATCCAGTAATATATTTTACTTTAATTTTGAATCAATTTGGGTTTTGTAAATATTTTTTAATTAATATCTATCTTTTTATTAATTGTTTATTAATTTAATTTTTGATCATTATTATAATATCTATTAATAAAATTGTTTATATTGAATTTATATGATATATAATTATTAAAATTATTATAAATAAATATTATATTCACATTTCAAAAAATTACAAATTTTTTTTTTTCTTATTTTATTGTTTAAATAAAACTTATAAACCACTAAATGCCTAAAAACATAAATCACTAAACTCCTAAACGACAAAACTTCTAAATACTTAAACTATTAAATTGGTATACATTAATAATAAATCATAAATCTTATTTTAATTTTTATTATGTGTAATTTCAAATTTTTTATTTTAATTATTTATCAGTTTATTTTTATAGAAATATTAATTACAAAATAAATTATTAGGGAGACAAATATATTTTAAATAATTTATTTTTTATCAAAAAAAAAATATATGCTTATAAAAAGAGGCAACATTTTAAAAACAAAAATGTATTATTTTGTAATATTTTTATTTTGATTTTGAATCATTTTAGTTTTTGCAATTATATTTTAATTTATATCATTCTTATTAATAATAGTTTATTAATATTTTATTGATCATTATTATAATATCTATTAATTAAATTATTTATATTGAGTTTACATTATATTTAATTATTAAGTATATTATAACTAAATATTATATTAATATTAAAAAAAAAAATAAAAATTATTATATTTTCTAAGGTTTTAACCTTCAAAAATTAAAAAAAATCAAAAAATTTAAATTTTTATTTTTTTATTCTTTAAATAAAAACTATTATTCACTAAAGTCCTAAACACTTAAATCACTAAACCCAAAAACACCTAAATACTTAAACCATTAAACTTGTATATCCTGAATAATAAATAATAAATCTTAATTTTATTTGTATTCATTTTAATTTTAAATATTTATTTTAATTATTTATTAGTTTTTTTTATAGAATTATAAATTACAAAATAAATTACGAGCAAGACAAATATAAATTAAATAATTTATTTTTAATAACAAAAATATAAACTTATAAAAAAGAAAAATATTAAAAAAATTATTATTTAGCAATATATACTTTGATTTTGAATAAATTTAGATTTTGCAAATATATTTTAAATAATATCTATCTTATTAATAATAGTTTATTAATTTATTTATTGATCATTATTATAATATCGAGCAATGTGATTATTTATATTGAATTTAAATTAGTTATATTTATTGAGATTTTTAAAATAAATATTATATTTACATTTGAAAAAAAATTAGAATTTTTTATATTTTCAAAGGTTATAACCTACAAAAATTAAAAAAATAAAATAAAAATAAATTTTTTGTTATATCATTGTTTAAAAAATACTTATAGACCACTAAATGCCTAAACACTTAAATCTATAAACTCCTAAACACAAAAGCCCCCAAATACTTAAAACTTTAAACTCGTAAACCTTAAATATAATTTTAATAATTTATTTTTCATCAAAGAAAATCATTAGCTTATATAAAGAAGAAAAAACTAAAAAACAAAAATTATTATTTGGTAATAAATTTTACTTTGATTTTGAATAATTTTAGGTTTTGCAATTATATTTTAATTAATATCTATCATATTAATAATAGCATATTAATTTATTTTTTGATAATTGATATCATATCTATCAAAAAATTGCTTATATTTAGTTTATATTATTTATAATTAATATGATTATTATTACTAAATATTGTATTCACATTTTTAAAAAACTTTAAAATTATTATATTTTCAAAGGTTAACCTTTGAAAATTTGAAAAAATATCAAAAATAATTTTTTTGTTATTTAATTGTTTAATTAAAACCTATAAACCACTAAATGCCTAAAAACATAAATCACTAAAGTCATACACGAAAAAACCTCTAAATACTTAAATTATTAAACTGGTATACATTAATAATAATTCATAAATCTCATTTTAATTTTAATTCACTATAATTTTAAATTTTTATTTTAATTATTTATCAGTTCATTTTTATAGAAATATTAATTACAAAATAAATTTTTAGTTTGACAGATCTAATTTAAATTAGTATGGTATATGCAAATAAAAAAGATTAAATCTCAATATTCTTTTTTTCATTATAATTGTAAATATTCATTTTAATTATTTATTTGTTTATTTTTTAAATTAAAAAATAAACAAAATAATAAATGACAACCCTCCTATTCTTATTTTTTAAATTTTTATTTATTTGTTTATTTTTTAATTATTTATTTGTATCCCTTGTGTATTGCGGTCATAAATGACAACCCTCATATTCTTGCTTGACTTGTTGGCTCACCAAGGCGAGGACTGAGTTTGCTTTCTTTCTTGCTTTGTATTGAGGGTATGTGTATGCCGTTGTAGGACATGCTCTTTCTTGTTTATTGTTAGAGGTTTTCTTCTCTTATTGTCTTTGTCTTGTATGGCAGGACTGGTTCTTCTTTTCTATCACCATTTTATATGGAGAATGTGTTAGAGCTCTCCCGACGAAAAGGAATCCACTTTCTTATCATTTCAAGCCTTGGCAGTAGTTCATTCCTACTATACTCCGGCTATTCTGTATCACGTAGAGCACTTACTTTGAGTCTGAGTCCAAGTCCAAGTTCCCTAGTTTAAGACTCAGTCTGGTAGTGTCCCCTTGTGTGGTATAAGGGGCTTGTAGCTTTCAATGTGTTCCTTCTTGCAGTGAAGTAAGGAATGATGGATCTCTCTTCCTTGAGGTGTGGAACCATTGGCCTAGTCTTTTACTAACCCCACAGGATGAGAATCCTTCCCTAGGAGGGCTTGAAAGGATCTCTGTTCCGTCTAAGCTAGGGTAGGAGTTGGATCGCCATCCTCCGCACTTCTTAGGGCCCCTTCCTTATCCTGGGTCAGCCTTTCTCTCCGGCAGTGGTCCAACCTTAAATGCAACTTGTGGTGGTGTGGAACCCACTGATTGATGGGGAAGGAAAGCAAGGAACTCTGATTGCCAGGGTAGATGGGATAAAGGCAGGTGCGTTTCATCTTTCTTATATCGGAATAGCAACTGTTAGGAGTTTGCGCGAAGGAGCTCTTTCACTGAATCCTCATCATTCAAAAGGAATTGATAGAGGGACGAATAAAACTTACAAATTATCTGAGAAAGGCAAGGCAACTAGTGCACTCTTTGAAGGAAGAATGCACAGTTAGGACAAAAAGGCTCTTTTTTGGGCAAATGGACAGTGATGAGTTATGTAAAAGAAGGGCTTGTATGCGACGTGAAATGGCATAGGTTTATCTCAGATGCGGGATTACCGGTCTTTACTGAGTTAGCACAGGATTGGAAGGCGAGACATCTATTGAATTAACGGCAAGGATCTTCTTTTATTAAGAAAGCTTTCCAATTGGCCGAGGGATATAGCTAAGGAAAAGCTATGATCCAACTCATCGAAGATGCCCAAAAGGAACTGCAAGGGATGAGACAGTTGCTTTCACTAAAGGACCAAAGTAGCCATAATAGGATGAATCAAGACTTGCCTTTGAAAGCTTGCCAGAAAGCTTTCCTTTTGTCCGCTCCGGTACAGGTCCATTACCTTTATCTTACTCCCGCTACTCGTTATTCCATTGGCTTATGGAAACTAGCAAGCTCAAAAGATAATGACAGTAATTTGTGCCAAAGAAAGGAGTTATCGAAGCAGGACAAAAGGAGCGAGCGGAAAGAAAGCAAGTGGAAGAAGCAGCGAAGCAAGAGGAAGAGCAATAAATAAGCTGAAGGGGCCACTGCATGCAGCCAAAGCAAAAGCAAAAGGGGCACTCCTAACCGGAAAGCCAACTATCCTTTGCGCGACCAAAAGGAATGAGGCCACTGCATGCAGTGAAAGAGTAAGCTTTTCACTTCCTGACTATTCTCTTAAAAGAAAAAGGAAGGGGAACCCTCTTCTGCATAAATGAAAAGGCAACATGGACTCCACCATCGTCATCATATCCGGTCTATTTGTCTATTCTAAGACTCATCTCGTTTCTTCCATCGAGAGCTACCCTTTTTTTCTAGTCGAGAAAGAAAGCCTAAGCGAGAAAAGAAGGAATTAAGGAGCAATTCCCTTAGTGACAGTAGCATCTTTCTTTCGAACATTCGGACATTGTAGGCTCTCCTCCTTTCCTTATAAAGACTGGGAAACAAATACTCACATTCCCGGATAACCAGACAGTCTCGGAAGATATAACCCACTGCTCCTTGATTTGGTGTGCTTTGCTTGATAATTTCTTATTCAATGGAAGATCTAGTTGATAGAAATGGGAATAGATGGTGGATCAATTGCAGAAGGTTGATCCTTGCTCATGTGCTTACTTACTAGAAAGTTTCTTATGCTTATTCGGAACTATGACTCTCATTGAATATTTTTTTCTTTTTTTCTCACCGACCGAAACCACTTTGCCTGAGATTGGAAGTGGCACCTGCCATGGACAAGGACTTCTTCACTCAACTATGAGTACGGATCCGCTTTGTCGCCTTTTGAGCTATACGAAAGAACTCTCGCTTTCTAAACGGGAGCCCATATGCCTAAGCCGAAATGGTGGACGGAGAGAGGAATGACGACCTTTGCTTTGAGATTTAATCAACAGTCCCATGACAAGCATAAAAGTCAACTACGTCGGTCGAACCTAACACCTAACACTCAGGATGGAATCCTATTTTTTGCTCACTCCCTGGAGTTATATTCTCAGTTTGATCTCTTTTCTTATCAATTCGACTGAGCTTCATCTTTCATTTTTTTTCACTTTCACTATTTTAATTACTGGAACAGCAAATTAAGATCTCTAGGAAGTCTCTTAAGGACTCCCTTGCCAACCTGAAGGAAGAGAAGTGATAAAATGACCTCGCTTACAACGTACAATTCACTCTTTTCTGCCTAGAGTTCGCTACTTAGACTTTCGATATCTCTCCTGCGACTATTTTATTTCAAGTAAAAAAGGAGACTTTGCCCCTTCACTTCTGAACCCAACTACTCTTTCTTTCTCTCCTGTGGACCCTTCACCTGCTAACAAAGAGAACTTAGCACAACTAACAACTTCTGCTCGGGCCTCTATCAAGCGAGGACCTTCGCTACATATACAGGACTCGAGAGCAAGAGAATGATTTGTCAATGGGGACAAGGTATCAAACCTAACCCCCAGACTAATCATCTTCCCAACCCTATTTGAACTGAATTCCAGGCCGCAGAGAGATTAGACTGACTAATACTAATAGTAGAGTAGAGTCTATCCTTCAACGGACCCCTCTCTTATGCTTATAGTGCCCACTACCATGAAAGCTCAAATAGATGGGTTTTCAGCTTGAGCCCGTCGCCATCCTTTACTTTCACTTGCTTCTCTTCCTTCTGGCAAACCCTTCTTATCAGGTAGGAAATCCCATCCCACCATATCTAGTGAGGGAAGCCGAGCCAGTCAAGAGAAGGTTGGCTCTCGTAAACTCGACGATCAGTCTTTAGGAGACCTATTACTGTGCTACTCTTCACTGGTTAGAGATCTAACTGCATGGGTGACATCCAGAGAAAATCATCTCAACAACGGGATAGACACAACCCTCCTAATGAAAGTGTGAAGAAGGATCGAACATTTTAATTAATATTAAAATTGTTTATATTTTTTAATTAATACTAATCTTATTATTAATAGTTTAGTAATTTAATTTTTGATCATTTTTATATTGCCTATCAATAAAATTGTTTATATTGAATTTATATGATATATAATTATTAATATTATTATAACTAAATATTGTATTCACATTTCAAAAAATTGTAAATATTATTATATTTTCAAAGGTTATAACCTATCAAAATGATAACAAATTATAGAAATTTTTTTTGTTATTTTATTTTTTTATATAAAACCTTTAAACCACTAAAAGCCTAAAAACATAAATCACTAAACTCATAACAACAATACCTCTATATACTTAAACTATTAAACTGGTATACATTAATAATAAATCTTAAATCTCATTTAATTTTTATTCAGTATAATTTTAAATTTTTATTTTACTTATTTATCAGTTTATTTTTATATAAATATTAATTACAAAATAAATTATTAGTGAGATGGATCTAATTTAAATTAAACTGGTATCCCTAAGTAATAAATAATAAATAATAAATATCATTTTTTTGATTATAATTTTAAATATTCATTTTAATTATTTATATGTTTATTTATATATAAATATTAATTAGAAAATAAATTATGAGTTGACGAATATAATTTATATAAATTATTTTTCATCAAAAAAATATAGATAAAATTATTAAAAGAAAAAAAAATTCAAAAACAAAAAATTATTATATACTAATATATTTTTCTTTCCTTCTGAATCATTTTAAGTTTTGTAATTATATTTTAATTAATAGTTATCTTATTATTAATGGATTATAAATTTATTTTTTGATTATTATTAGAATATTTAACAATAAAATTATTTATATTGAATTTATATAATATATAAATATAATGATTAGTATAACTAAATATTGTATTAGCATTTGAAAAAAATTTAAAAATTATTATATTTTCAAAGGTTATAACCTTTGAAAATATCAAAAAATAATAAAAATAATTTTTTTTGTTATTTTATTTTTTAAATAAAACCGGATGAAAATTACAAATCTTCGGGCCCTTCCCACAGTTTGGAAATTTTTTTTTGAAGATCTAGACTTGACCCATAGGTTGAAAATATCGGGATGGGACGGGACGGAGATTAGAGATTTTGAGTAGGATAAAATGGTTCCGGGACGGAACGGAGTTCGGACATTTTTTTATATTTATTTTCTTCAAACCGACCAAGTTAGTTCATGTCGAAACCTTTTGTTGTACCATTTATCATTACTTAGTTATGTATCTTTCAAACTCAAATTGGGCTAATTTTGTTTTGTCAAATAGGCTGAATACCACAAACGAGTTCCATTACCTTGTCAAAAGCATTGATGTGCAGAAAATGATAGAAATGTTAAATAGAACGGGACCGAGTTGGGTGCTTAATTTGGTTCTTTGTTTTTTCACAAGTTGGCTTTGTTTCGGCAAGTGAAAGTTAACCATAATAGCAATACTACATTTTTTAAACAATTACTTAAAATATTAAGTAATAGCTAAAGATGACCACAAACATTGGTAGCATCAATTACTACTTAAGTAATTGCTAAAATTAGGCAGCTTAATATAACAAAAAAAAAATACAACTAATAACAACAATGATAATTATCATTTCAAAGGTTCGTCCCGGAACAGCAACGAAAAACCAAACCCACTTAATTATCTCTTCTAAAAGTCCTCCCTTTTCTTCCTCCACTGTAGAAGGACAACCAAAGATGAAAACGTGTTAATCATGTAGACATGAATTTCTAAGATGGAATAGTAATAAAAAAACAAAATATTACATATAAAATTTAATACACCCATTCCAAATTTAGTTGGCCAACTATAGTTGGAATAATATTTGGATCTTGTGACCACTCTAAAAATTGTAATTGAACCATATTTTTATTATATTGAATGAATAAAATAAGTAAAAGTAAAATTAAAATTTACAAGATTTGTATACTAACCTGATTCATTATCATCAAGGTCTTGAACTAATTCTTCAATTTCAATAGATTTGTTTGAGCTTCTCAAGCAATCTTGTATACATATAAGAACTTCAGCTGTAATAGGTGTTAAAGAACTCCTAAATTTATATAAAGTTCTCCCCCTAGTGCTAAATGTAGATTCGTAGGCCACAGTAGATGCTTGGATAGCCAATACATCCTTTGCTACATTTTGCCAAAGAAGGATACCTATCCTCATTTACCTTACACCAATTTAGAAGATCAAAATCAATTCTATTTTTTCAAGTTTTTTCTAAATGTACCTATCCAACTCTTCCAAAGCTGCAACTTCTTGTTTATTCTCCAATTCAACAAAAAAATCATCAACATAAGTATCACTACCATCAAAGAAAGCATCATTTTTCTTCAACACAGTAGAAAAGAATTCATCTTCTTTTGATTCATCTTCATTTAAATCTTTATAATCATCCATCATCTCATTTAAAGCATTTATAACCTTTTTCACCAAATTTTTAGCCAATTCCTTTCCATAATGCTAAGTGTACTTAGCCTTGAGATATTTGAGCTTATATCTAGGATACAACACTACTGCTACAAAAAGTATAATATTTGTTGACTGAAGAGAACCCCAATATTTGTTGAATTTATGCATCATTTTCATACCTATTTCATACACCATTGTATCTCTACTATTTTCACAAAGCTCAATTTTTTTCAAATTCGAATAATCTCAGAAAAATAAACACTAGAGGTAGAATATTATGAGCCAGAAAATTTACAAGTTACCTCATAAAAAGTTTTCAAGAAACGAGCCAAAAATTTGGTGTTTGTTCAATCTCTCTCAGTTGGAAGGTTTGAACCAAACTCATTCAAAAATCTTTTGTCTTTGTCCTCCAACTTATCAAATTCTTTTTGATATTTTATATCAGTTTGAAGAATCAAATAAGTTGAATTCCATCTTGTAGGACAATCTAATTGCAATAAAGATCCATATGTCAAGTTTGCTTCTTCAACACATAACTTAAATATATCTAATCTTTTAGGACTGCTCCTCACATATTTCACCACACCTTTAATTTTTTGAATAGAACCCTCAACTACTGCAATGCCATCTATGATAATTAAGTTTAGGATATGAGCACAACATCACATATGAAAATGCTCGCCTCTCAAAGGTATAACACTTTTCTTCACAAGCCTTTTATTCAATTGTTCAACTGCAACATCATTATCTGATGCATTGTCAACAGTAATGCACATCAATTTTTTCAAACCCCATTCATTCATGCAAAACTAAATAGCATTTCTAATATTAACTCCAAAATGACTTTTAATTACACAAAAGTTCAAACGCCTGTTATGAATATTCCATTGAGAATCAATTAAATGAATAGTCAAACATATATAAGACAAACTTTGAATGATAGTCCAAGTGTCTGTAGTCAATGAAACTCTACAACAATGAGATGATATACTATCAAATAATTTCTTCTTTTCCTTCACAAACAAAGTAAAACAATCCCTCAGTATAGAGTGCCTAGATGGAATTTTAAATTGAGGCACACTAACTTCACAAAACTCCTAAAACACATCCCTCTCAACAAAAAAAAGCAATTCATCTTTTATGATCATTTTCACCAAACCCTCCCAAACTAGTTGTTTATCAAATTGCCAACAAGTTAATTTGTAATCCTTTGAACTAGTACCTTTAGTGAAACTCAACAAAGATTCTGACTTGTCTCTACCTTTGTGAGCTTCTATTAATTCTTTTTTGGGTGGAAATTTCATACAAATCTCTCTAAAGTATTTCCATAAACCCGAAGTACCTTGATCACTTTTTGCCAAATATTCTTTCTTACACCATATACAAGCTGCCCTACCAGTTTCATTTCCCTCTGAATCAACTAATATCTCATAAGTTTCCCAAACGGCAAACTTATACTTTTTATGAACTTGAGGTTCAGATGTACATTGACTTTCTTTTACAATTGGAATTGAAGAACCTGCTGTAACAATAGGAGGGTTCATGAAATGATGATGATTGGATTTACCAGTACTTTGATCATTTGAGATGTGATCATCTTCAATTTATTGTATTTTTCGTTTACCACTAAATTGTGCCATCTGCATTGCCATTAATTAATATGATATGTCAATCATAAATACACATAAATATTTGAAACAAGCAAGCTCTACAAAACTGACTGTAACACATTCAGCCCACTCATTCGGCCCAACCACAACACCGCCACCAATACTCAACAAAAATGACTAAGACACATAATAATAATAATTAATCACTCAATTCTCGTCAGAAAAACAAACCAAAAGGTTGGTGGCATCTAAGACACGGTGGAGGCAACCAGAAGTGTGATGGACAAAGGCCGGACCTAATTGAACATGCCTAGAACGGCATGAGGTGGCTTCGAACTCGTCGGAACAGCAATAGGTGCGTAGGAATTGGATGGGCAATAGCTGAATTGGTGGCATCTTCATGTTATATATATATATATATTCCTGGTTCTCGTATCGGTTTTTTAGGATGGGACAGTTCTCGAGATGGATATTGCTTAAGATCCGGAACCATCCCAAAAGAAAAAATACGTGACAGAGCATGACGGGAAATGTCAAAGTCAACGGATTTTTCTCAGTCCCGATTCTTTCGGGAAAAGACTTCGGGTCGGGTCGCGAATCTCCGAGTCCTGTTAGCAGCCCTACTAAATGCATATAAAGTTAAATCAGTAAACTCTGTAATCCCGTAATGCCTAAATACATAAACCATTAAACCGCTAAATACTACTTAATAATTAATACATCTATTTTTTATTGCTATATATTATATTTTTAAATATTCATTTTAATTATTTATTAGTGTATTTATTTAGAAATATTTATTACAAAATAAATTATGAGTGGGACAAATATAATTTAAATAATATATTATTTATCTAATAAAATATATACGCTTATAAAAGAAGTATAAATTTAAAAATTAAAAATTATTATCAAGTAATATAAGTTACTTTAATTTTGAATCAATTTGGATTTTGTAAATATTTTTTAATTAATATCTATCTTAATATTAATAGTTTATAAATTTAATTTTTCATCATTATTATAATATATATCAATTAAATTATTTATATTGAATTTATATGATATATAATTATTAATATTATTATAACAAAATATTGTATTAAAATTTCAAAAAACTTTAAATATTATTATATTTTCTTTGTTATATCCTATGTAAATGATAAAAAATTATATAAATTTTTTTTGTTATTTTATTTTTTTAAATATAACCTATAAACCACTAAAAGACTAAAAACATAAATTGCTAAACTCCTAATGACAAAACCTCTAAATACTTAAATCATTAAACTGGTATACAACAATAAAAAATCATAAATCTCATTTTAATTTTTATTCGATATAATTTTAAATTTTTATTTTAATTATTTATGAATTTATTTTATAGAAATATTAATTAGAAAATAAATTATTAGTGATACAGATCTATTTTAAATTAAACCGATATCCCTAAATAATAAATAATAAATAATAAATCTCATTTTTTTTCATTATAATTTTAAATATTCATTTTAATTATTTATTTGTTTATTTATATATATATATTAATTACAAAATAAATTGAGTTAGACAAATATAATTTATATAAATTATTTTTCATCAAAAAATTATTGATAAAATTTTTAAAATAAAAAAAAATTTCAAAACAAAAAATTATTATATTATAATATATTTTGCTTTTCTTCAGAATCATTTTAGGTTTTGTAATTATATTTTAATTGATATCTATCTTATAAATAATAGATTATTAATTTATTTTTTGATCATTATTACAATAATTATCAATAAAATTGTTTATATTGAATTAATATGATATTTAAATATAATGATTATTATAACTAAATATTGCATTCACATTTTAAAAAAAATTAAAAATTATTATATTTTCAAAGGTTATAACCTTTGAAAATATCAAAAAATAATAAAAATAATTTTTTTATTATTTTATTTTTTTAATGAAACCTATAAACCACTAAATGCATACACAGTTAAATCAGTAAATTCTTAAACCTCATAATGACTAAATACATAAACCATTAAACTGCTATATACTACTTAATAATTAATAAATCTAATTTTTATTTCTATTTATTATAATTTTAAATATTATTTTAATTATTTATTAGTTTATTTTATAGAAATATTTATTAGAAATTAAATTATGAGAATGACATATATATTTTAATTAGTTTATTTTTAATCAAAAAAAATATATGCTTATAAAATAAATAAAAATTTAAAAATTAAAAATTATTATCCAGTAATATATTTTACTTTAATTTTGAATCAATTTGGGTTTTGTAAATATTTTTTAATTAATAGCAATCTTTTTATTAATAGTTTATTAATTTAAATTTGATCATTATTATATTATCTATCAATAAAATTATTTATATTGAATTTATCTGATATATTATTATTAATATTATTATAACAAAATATTGTATCCACATTCCAAAAAAAATTAAATATTATTATATTTCAAAGGTTATAACCTATGAAAATGAGACAAAATTACAAATTATTTTTGTTATTTTTTTGTTTAAATAAAACCTATAAACCACTAAATTCCTAAAAAGATAAATTATTAAACTCCTAAACGACAAAACCCCTAAGTAATAAATCCATTAAACTAGTATACAATATATAATTGTTGGACAATTGTGCTTCCACGGTAGTTAGATTGAGATACAGAAACACAGAAACAACAAAAATAAGCAATATATATATCCCAATTCAGCAACCATCCATGATAGAATCAAAAAACGAGAAATAAACACCAAAAATTATGTGGTTTACTAGTCGCTCAGTACGACTAGCTGAATCCATAAAAAATGCTTTTGCATTATAGATTAAAGCAACAGAAATGTCTTATATTATACAGCACACAGAATAGTCGCAATAAATCACACAGAGAGAAGAGAGAGAAATGATGAATAGTTACACGGGTCCAAAAACAGCCACCCGAAAATAAAATTACAAAACATTTTATATTAAAATTTCCCTCAGTTCATTTAACCGGAGTGGGTAGTATCATGAGACGGGTCAAGCTCTGCTCCAATTTCGGCCCGTTGTCCGGTCAGCGAGACCTTCATTATTGTGCTACTGCTGCATCCCCAGCCTTTTAATATTTCCATTCCTACACTTACATGAAAATATTAAAAAAGAAAAGTTATTTGGTTATACAAATAGATTATCAAAAAATAAATTACATATACAGCAATAATAAATCTTAAATCCCATTTTAATTTGTATTCATTATAATTTTAAATATTTATTTGAAATATTTTATTTTTTATATAAATATTAATTACAAAATAAATAATTAGTTAGACAAATATAATATTAATAATTTACTTTTAATAAAAAAAAATATAATCTTATAAAATAAGTAAATATTTAAAAACAAACAATTATTATTTAGTAATAAATTTTACATTGATTTTAAATCATTTTAAGTTTTGTAATTAAATTTTAATTTATATCTATCATATTAATAATAGTTTGTTAATTTATTTTTTGATAATTGATATCATAACTATCAATAAAATTATTTATAATTAGTTTATATTATATATAATTATAATGATTATTATTACTAAAGATTTTATTCACATTTTAAAAATTATATTTTATAATTTTAAAATTATTATATTTTCGAAAATGTGAAAAAATAACAAATTTTTTTTGTTATTTCATTATTTAAATAAATCATATAAACCACTAAATGCCTAAATACTTAAATCAATAACTCCTAAATTTCAAAAACCCTAAATAGATAATCATTTTAAACCGGTATACCCTAAATAATAAATAATAAATCTCAATATTATATTGTTCATTATAATTTAAATTATTCGTTTTAATTATTTATTCGTTTATTTTTATATAATTATTAATTACAAAATAAATTGAGTTAGACAAATATAATTTATATAATTATTTTTCATCAAAGAAATATAGATAAACTTTTTAAAAGAAAAAAAATTCAAAACAAAAAATAATATTATAGTAATATATTTTGCTTTGTTTCTGAATCATTTAGGTTTCGTAAATATATTTAAATTAATATCTATCTTATTAATAATAGATTATTAATTTATTCTTTGATCATTATTAGAATATTTATCAATAAAAATATTTATATTGAATTTATATGATATATAAATATAATGATTATTATAACTAAATATTATATTCACTTTTGAAAAAAATTTAAAAATTATTATATTTTCAAAGGTTATAGACTTTTAAAATATCAAAAAATAAAAAAAATAAATTTTTTGATATTTTTTTTAAAATAACACTTATAAACCACTTAATGCATGCACAGTAAAATCAGTAAACTGCTAAACCCCATAATGACAAAATACATAAACCATTAAACCACTATATACTACTTAATAATTAATAAATCAAATTTTTAATTCTATTTATTATAATTTTAAATATTCATTTTAATTATTTTTTAGTTTATTTTTATAGAAATATTTATTACAAAATAAATTATGAGTGCAACAAATATAATTTAAAGAATATATATGCTTATAAAAGAAGTAATAATTTAAAAATTAAAAATTAAAAATTGCTTTCCATCAATATATTTTACTATAATTTTGAATCAATCTGGGTTTTGTAATTATTTTTCAATTAATATCTATCTTAATATCAATAGTTTATAAATTTAATTTTGATCATTATTATAATATATATAATTAAAATTGTTTATATTGAATTTATATGATATATAATTATTAATATTATTATAACTAAGTATACATTTCAAAAAATATTAAATATTATTATATTTTCAAAGGTTATAACCTATGAAAATGAGAAAAAATTATAGAAAATTTTTTTGATATTTTATTTTTTTAAATAAAATATATAAACCACTAAAAGCCTAAAAACATAAATCGCTATAATCCTAAATGAAAAAACCACTAAATTCTTAATCCATTAAACTGGTATACAGTAATAATAAATCATAAATCTCATTTTAAATTTTATTCAGTATAATTTTAAATTTTTATTTTAAATATTTATCAGTTTATTTTTATAGAAATATTAATTACAAAATAAATTATTAGTGAGAAATCTCAAATTTAAATTAAACCAGTATCCCTAAATAATAAATAATAAATAATAAATAATAAATCACATTTTTTTATTATAAATTTAAATATTCATTTTAATTATTTATTTGTTTATTTTTATAAATATATTAATTACAGAATAAATTATGAGTTAGATAAATATAATTTATATAAATTATTTTTATAATTAAAAAAATATGCATAAACTTTTTAAAAGAAAAAAAAAATTCATAACAAAAAATTATTATATAGTAATATATTTTGCTCTACTTCTGAATCATTTTAGGTTTTGTAATTATATTTTAATTGATATCTATCTTATTAATAATAGATTATTAATTAATTTTTTTATCATTATTACATTATTTATCAATAAAATTATTTATAGTGAATTTACATGATATATAATTATTAAGATTATTATAACTAAATATTATATTTATATTTGAAAATAATTTTAAAATTATTATATTTTTAAAGGTTATCATCTTTGAAAATGAGATAAAATCACAAAAATAAATTTTTTGTTATTTTATTGTTTATATAAAACCTATAAACTACTAAATGCCTAAACGCTTAAATCATTAAACTCCTAAACCCCAAAACCCTTAAATACTTAAACATTTAAATCATCTTTAAAGGTTTAAGTATTTATAAATAATATATAAATATCTATCAATAAATAATAGTTTATTAATTTATTTTTTGATCATTATTATATTTATATTTATATTTAGTTTATTAATATCTATCAATAAAATTATTTTTTTTTAATTTACATGATATATAATTATTAAGTTTATTATACCTAAATATTGTATTCACATTTGAAAAAAATTTAAAAATTATTATATTTATAAAGATTATAACCATCAAAAATGATAAAAAATTTGAAAAATAATTTTTTTTGTTATTTCATTATTTAAATAAAACATATAAACTACTAAATACCTAAATACTTAAATCAATAAACTTTTAAACTCCTAAATAGTTAAACCATTAAACTGGTATACCCTAAATAATTAATCATAAATCTCATTTTTATTTGTATTCATTATAATTTTAATATTCATTTTAATTATTTATAAGTTTATTTTTATAGAAATATTAATTGCAAAATAAAATTATGAAATGCACAAATATAATTTAAATAATTTATCTTCTTCAAAAAAAATTATAAGCTTATAAAAAGAATCAAAAATTTAAAAATAAAAATTATTATTTAGTAATATATTTTACTTTGATTTTGAATCATTTTACGTTTTACAAATATATTTTAATTAATAAATATCTTATTAATAATAGTTTATTATTCTATTTTATGAACAGTATTAAAATATTGATCAATAAAATTATTTATATTGAATTTACATGATATTTAATTTTTAATATTATTATAATTAAATATTATATTAACATTTAAAACAAAATTAAAAATTATAATATTTTAAATGGTTATAACCTTGAAAATGAGAAAAAATCTTAAAAATAATTTTTTTGTTATTTAATTATTTAAATAAAAATTATAAAACACAAAATACCTAAATACTTAAATTACTTAACTCCTAAACCCTGATACTGGTGCACCACACACACATAGCGATGGACCACAGTACACACGTGCACATATTCTTGTCCATTTTAGTGTCGAATTTAGAGGGGCCAGCAAGTCCTGGAAGCAGCCAGAATTATGGGCCACCAACTTGTAGAGGGCCCTGCTAGCAAGCCGAGATGATAAAATTCAGACAACTGACGAAACCGAGCAAAGTGGTCGAGTGTAAACCCAGGAGTAGCTACGAGTGGGTCCCACTAGTCGTATCAGGCAGCATAGAGGGCCACCCAACCGTAACCCAACAGGAGTAGTGGGTATTCCATAATTAATTGGAAAGCTGGAATAATCCGAAGCATCACCAAATAGGGCCAGTAAGCAATGGAGTCCAGACCAGCCACACGGGAGCGAAAGATTCGAACTTGTAGTTTATGTTTGTAGTCTCATATGTATTTTGGACTTTGTATGCACTATGTACTTGTAGAGATGGATCATGACATACTCACAAGCATAATCTTGCCTGTTCTCTATGTAGCATGCAATGAGGGCAACTGGACCCATGAGTATCTAAAATTGGGGCCCACTAATGCATTTTGTAGAGACACATTAGGTGATGCTACACGTCCGAAAGCAGAAGACCAATCTTTATAGCATTTTGTAATTTATTTGTAATTTATCTTGGTTGTATGCGTAGATAATTAGACTATGAGACGGACCTCATCACAAATGCAAATCGATGCATGCATATTTTTTGATATTTTGTTGGTGCAACATATAGCTACTTCTTGGAGCATGAAAAGGAAGCATTCTAACACACGAGATACTCTTTTGAAGATCATTGGAGCAAAACAATGTGGAATTTAGAGGTGAGAATGAATTGACATGTATTCCATTGCATAGCAATGACATAGGCAAACGCTTGATTCTGCATGTTACACACATTCACAATCTTATATTTGCATAGTTTTAATATGGTCCATCATTCAGGTTCCGCCGAAAGGCTTGGAAAAATCTGAATGGAAAGGACGCAGTGCGCATAATGACTCAATGCCAACTCTGAAGTCCTAGAATGCCAGGTGATTTTATTTGTATTCGTACGCTTGGAATTATTAGGCATTATGTTTTTTATGTATTTTATGCATATAATCATTAAGGTGCATAGGATTTGGTGGGCTAGCCTAAATTAGTCAGCTTTTTAGTCTCTTGTAAGTTGTGAGCCTAAATGATAAATTAAATGTGTATTTTCCAAAAAAAACAAAAAAAAACCATAAACCCTAAACTTTAAATCCTAAACCTTAAACCATAAACTATAACTCTAACCCATAAACCCTAAATCCTAAATCTCATGATTTGCACTTTTATAATCAAATGACTAAGTGTTAAATTGAAATTGAAATTCACAACATTTAGGAATGTCACAGATTTATCTTTTTGTATATGTAACACAAAGTCATGACTTAATGGGTGAGTTATGAATTCAGTCTCATTCTTGCTTTAGATTATTGTAGCATAAGCAATGGTCATGATTTTATATTTTGTCTCTAGAACACAAAATCATATCGATGAGAATATGCCATAACTTGTGTCTCTCTGTTGAACATATTGTTTTGGCACTAAGAATGATCATGAATACATATTTAATCACTATAATACTAGGTCATAGTATTGGATATGACCATAGATTGTGCATTTTATCTTTATATTGCAAAGTCATTGCACTAGGAATGATTGTAAATTTGGACATTACTCAAGAGCAAAAGTCATGACCCTAGAAATAGTTAAAGCTCGAGTACTACTCTTTGTAACTTTCTATAGCTAAAATTCTTGGGATTGGAAATATCACTATGGCTTTTTCCTTTGATTTGTGACCTCAAGTGTCAATATGCAAGACTAATATTTTGAGCAATGATTAAAACCTTTTATACATTTGTATATGATTCATTTAGGCCTTATAGGATATTGTGAGCTTGTATACATAACTAATTTAATATAAAAACAAAAAAATGATACTTTTCATATCCATGAGGATATAAATAAGGGGGCCTAGACCTGCCAATAAAATAAATTTTTTGATTCTTGATTGAAAGAGAGCCCATACTTCTTGCCCTGCTCAAACTGCCCTGGGGCTAGTTTGTACTAATAGGCTACAAGGTGGTTATTTTTTTAGAGGTGAACTATGTTTTAAAAAAATTACTTTGAGTGCGTGCATGAGAGATATTTTAGAAGAAATTACAATAATCAATATAAATAGCATCCTCAACAACTAGCTATTTCAAAACATAGGGGTACAACTTTTGTTTAGTCTGTTAACGTAAATGAGTCAAATTACCTTTGATAGCCTAGTGATTCAACATCAAATATGATGAGACATAATAGAGATAAAGTAAAAGATCCTATTATTTTGGTTAGAGCTTTAACAATCATTCTAGAATTGAGAGAGGAACAAAATAAATTATTATAATTATTCAATATAATTTTTATTTTTATTTGAATTATTTATCAGTTTATTTTTATATAAATATTAATTACAAAATAGATTATTAGTGAGACAGATCTAATTTAAATTAAACTGGTATCCGAAATAATAAAGAATAAATCTCATTTTTTTTCATTTTATTTTTAAATATTCAAATATAATTATTTATTTGTTTATTTTTATATAAATATTAATTACAAAATAAATTATGAGTTACACAAATATAATTTAGATAAATTATTTTTCATCAAAATAATATAGATAAACTTTTTAAAAGAAAAAAAAAATCAAAACAAAAAATTATTATATAGTAATATATTTTGCTTTGCTTCTGAATCATTTTAGGTTTTGTAATTATATTATAATTGAAATCTATCTTATTAATTATAAATTATTAATTTCTTTTTTGATCATTATTAGAATATTTATTAATAAAATAGTTTATATTGAATTTATATGATATATAAATATAATGATTATTATAACTAAATATTGAATTCACTTTTCAAACAAATTTAAAATTTATTATATTTTCTAAGGTTATAACCCTTGAAAATATCAAAAAGAATTTGATAAGTTGGAGGACAAAAATAAAAAGTTTTTGAAGGAGTTTGGTTCAAATGTTCTAACTGAGAGAGACTTAACAAACGCCAATATTTTGGCTCATTTCTTGAAAACTTTTTATTAGGTAACTAGTAAATTTTCTGGCTCATAATATTCTACCTCTAGTGTTTATTTTCCTGAGATTATTTGAATTTTGAAAAAAATTGAGCTTTGTGAAAATAGTAGAGATACAATGGTGTCTAAAATGGGTATGAAAATGAGGCATTAATTCGACAAATATTGGGGTTCTCTTTTGTCAACAAATATTATGCTTTTTGTAGCAGTAGTGTTGGATCCTAGATATAAGCTCAAATATCTCAAGGATAAGTATACTTAGCATTATGGAGAGGAATTAGCTAAAAATTTTGTGAAAATGGTTATAAATTCTTTAAATGAGATGATGGATGATTATAAAGATTTAAATGAAGAAGAATCAAAAGAAGATGATTTCTATTCTAGTGTGTTGAAGAAAAATGATGATTTCTTTGATGGTGGTGATACTTATGTTGATGATATTTTTTATTGAATTGGAGAAAGAACAAGAAGTTGTAGCTTTGGAAGAGTTGGATAGGTACTTGGAGGACAAACTTGAAAAAAATAGATTTGATTTTGATATTCTAAACTGGTGGAAGGTAAATGAATTTAGGTATCCTTCTTGGGCAAATGTAACTAGGGATGTATTTGCTATTCAAGCATCTACTATGGCCTACGAATCTATATTTAGCACTGGGGGAAGAACGTTAGATAAATTTAGGCGTTCATTAACACCTATTACAGCTGAAGTTCTCATATGTCTACAAGATTGGTTGAGAAGCTCAAACAAACCTATTGAAATTGAAAAATTAGTTCAAGACCTTGATGATAATGAATTAGGTTAGTATACAAATATTGTAAATTTTAATTTCACTTTTACTTATTTTATTCATTCAATTTAATAAAAATATGGTTCAATTACAATTTTTAGAGGGGTTACAAAATCCAAATATTATTCCAACTATAGTTGGCCAACTAAATTTGGAATGGCTGTATTAAATTTTATAAGGTAATATTTTGTTTTTTTATTATGCTTTCATCTAGAAATTTATGTCTTCATGATTAATACATTTTCATATTTGGTTGTCCTTCTACAGGGAAGGAAAAAAAGGAAGGGGTTGTAGAAGAGATAATTAATTGGGTTTGGATTTTCGTTGCTGTTCCGGGACGGACCTTTGAAATGATTATTATCATGGTTGTTATTAATTGTATTTTTTTGTTATATTAAGCTGGCTAATTTTAGCAATTACTTAAGTAGTAATTGATGCTACCAATGTTTGTGGTTATCTTTAGCTATTCCTTAATATTTTAAGTAATTGTTTAAAAAATGTAGTATTGCTTTTATGGTTAACTTTCACTCGGCTAAACAAAGCCAACTTATGAAAAAACAAAGAACCAAATTAAGCACACAACTCGGTCCCGTTCTATTTAACATTTCTATCCTTTTCTGCACATCAAAGCTTTTGACAAGGTTATGGAACTCGTTTGCGGTATTCATCCTATTTGACAAAACAAAATTTGCCTAATTTGAGTTTGAAAGATACATAACTAAGGAATGATAAATGGCACAACAAAAGGTTTCGACATAAACTAACTTGGCCGGTTTGAAGAAAATAAAATTAAAAAAAAATGTCAGAACAACATTCTATACCGGAAACATTTTATCCTACCCAAAATCCCCGATCTTCATCATGTCCCATCCCTATATTTTCATCCTATGGAACTGGTCTGGATCTTCAAAAAAAAATCTCCGAAAAGTGGGAATGGACTGGGGATCTGTAATCCCCATCCCATCTCATTAGCACCCCTAGCATTGAGTGGTTTATTGGTTTTATTTAAAAAATAAAATAACAAAAAATTTATTTTTATTATTTTTTGATATTTTCAAAGGTTATAACCTTTGAAAATATAATAATTTTTAAATTTTTTTCAAATGTGAATACAATATTTAGTTATACTAATCATTATATTTATATATTATATAAATTCAATATAAACAATCTTTTTGATAAATATTCTAATAATAATTAAAAAATAAATTAATAATCCATTAATAATAAGATAGATATTAATTAAAAATATAATTACAAAACTTAAAATGATTTAGATGCAAAGAAAGATATATTACTATATAATAAATTTTTGTTTTTGAATTTTTTCTTCTTTTAATAAGTATATCTATATTTTTTTAATGAAAAATAATATATATAAATTATATTTGTCTAACTCATAGTTTATTTTGTAATTAAAATTTATATATAAATGAACAAATAAATAATTAAAATAAATATTTAAAATTATAATGAAAAAAAAAGAGATTTATTATTTATTATTTATTGATACCGGTTTAATTTAAATTAGATCCATCTCACTAATAATTTATGTTGTTATTAATATTTATATAAAAATAAATTGTTAAATAATTAAAATAAAAATTTCAAATTATACTGAATACAAATTAAAATGAGATTTAAGATTTATTTTTAATGTATACCAGTTTAATAGTTTAAGTATTTAGAAGTTTTGTCATTAGCAACTTAGTGATTTATTTTTTTAGGCTTTTAGTGGTTTATAAGTTTTATATAAAAAAATAAAATAACAAAAAAAATTTCTATAATCTATTATTATTTTCATAGGTTATAACCTTTGAAAATATAATAATATTTACAATTTTTTGAAATGTGAATACAATATTTAGTTTTAATAATATTAATAATTATATATCATATAAATTCAATATAAACAATTTTATTGATAGATAATATAATAATGATCAAAAATTAAATTAATAAACAATTAATAAAAAGATAGATATTAATTAAAAAATATTTACAAAACCCAAATTGATTCAAAATTAAAGTTAAATATATTACTGGATAATAAATTTTAATTTTTAAATTTCTACTTCTTTTATAAGCATATATTTTTTTTTGGTAAAAATAAATTAATTAAATTATATTTGTCACACTCATAATTTATTTTGCAATAACTATTACTATAAAAATAAACTAATAAATATTTAAAATGAATATTTAAAATTAAAATAAATAGAATTAAAAACTAGATTTATTAATTATTAAGTAGTATATAGCGGTTTAATGGTTTATGTATTTAGGCATTACGGGGTTTAAGAGTTTACTGATTTAACTGTGTATGCATTTAGTGGTTTATAGGTGTTAGTTAAAAAAAATATCAAATAAATTTTTTTTTTATTTTTTGATATTTTCAAAGGTTATTACCATTGAAAATATAATAATTTTTAAATTTTTTCAAAAAGTGAACTACTATATTTATTTATAATAATCATTATATTTATATATCATATAAATTCAATATAAAAATTTTTATTGATAAATATTCTAATATGATCAAGAATAGATTAATAATCTATTATTAATAGATAGATATCAATTTAAATATAATTATAAAACCTAAAATGATTCAGATCAAGCAAAATATATTACTATATAATTATTTTTGTTTTGAATTTTTTTTCTTTTAAAAAGTTTATCTATATTTTTTGATGAAAAATAATAATATAAATTATATTTGTCATAACTCAATTTATTCTGTAATTAATAATTATAATAAAAAACAATAAAAATAAAAAGGAATATTTAAAATTATAATGAAAAAAATAATATTGAGATTTATTATATATTTATTATTTATTATTTAGGGTATACCGGTTTAAATGGATTATCTATTTAATGTTTTCAAGATTTGGAGTTATTTACTTAAGTTTAGGCATTAGTAGTTTATAGGATTTATTTAAACAATGAAATAACAAAAAAATTATTTTTGATATTTTTTCACATTTTCAAAGGTTATAACCTTTGAAAATATAATAATTTTAAATTTTTTTAAAAATGTGAATACAAATTTAGTAATAGAATCATATAACTAATATAATAAAACTAAATATAAACAATTTTATTGATAGATATGATAACAATTATCAAAAATAATTAATATGCTATTATTATATATTAAATATAAATTAAATATAATTGTAAACCTAAAATTATTCAAAATCAAAGTAAAATTTATTACCAATAATAATTTTGTTTTTTAGTTTTTAATTTGTTTT
>JAREIK010003600.1:0-26446 GCA_029783825.1 Sapria himalayana | reverse complement strand
ATTACATTGCTAGATATTATAATAATGATCAAATAATAAATTAATAAACTATTATAAATAAAATAGATATTATTTAAAAAGCATTTGCAAAATCTAAATTTATTCAAATCAAAGTAAAATATATTACTAAATAATAATTTTTTTTAATGTCTTACTTTTTTTATAAGTTTATATTTTTGTTATTAAAAAGAAATTATTTAAATTATATTTGTCTTGCTCATAATTTATTTTGTAATTTATAATTCTATAATAATAAACTAATAAATAATTAAAATGAATATTTAAAATTATAATGAATACAAATAAAATTGAGATTTATTATTTATTATTCAGGATATACCAGGTTAATGGTTTAAGTATTTAGGTGTTTTGTGGTTTAGGAGTTTAGCGATTTAATTATTTTGGCCTTTAGTGATTTATAGTTTTTATTTAAAGAATGAAAAAACAAAAAATATAATTTTTTGATTTTTTTAAATTTTTGAAGTTTATAACCTTTGAAAATATAATAATTTTTAATTTTTTTTGAAATGTGAATATAATATTTAGTTATAATAAATATTTTTATTGATAGATATTATAATAATGACCAATAAATAAATTAATAAACTTGTATTTATAAGAATGATATAAATTAAAATATAATTGTAGAATCTAAAATGATTCAAAATCAAAATAAGATATATTACTAAATAATAATTATTTATATTTAAAAAATTTGCCTTTTTTATAAGCATATTTTTTAATTAAAAATAATTTATTTAAACTATATATGTCGCACTAATAATTTATTTTGTAATTAATATTTCTATAAAAATAAATTGATAAATAATTAAAATAAATATTTAAAATTATAATGAATACTAAAAAAAATTAGATTTATGGTTTATTATTTAGACTATACTAATTTAATGTTTTAAGTATTTATGGGATTCGGGGTTTAGGAGTTTAGTCATTTTAGTATTTAGTCATTTAGTGGTTTATAGGTTTTATATAAAAAATAAAATAACAAAAAATTTATTTTTGTTATTTTTTCTCATTTTTGAAGGTTATAGGCTTTGAAAATATAATAATTTTAAAATTTTTTTTTTGAAAAGTGAATACAATATGAAGTTATAATAATCATAATAATTATATATAATATAAATTCAATATAAACTATTTTATTGATATTTATTATAATAATGATCATAAAAAAGTAATAACCAATTATTAATATGATAAATATTATTTAAAATATATTTGCAAAACCTAAAATGACTTAAAATCAAAGTGAAATATTTTACGAAATATTAATTTTAAATTTTTAAATTTTTGTATCCCTTTATAAGACTATATTTTTTTGATGAAAAATAAAATATTTAAATTATATTTGTCTCACAAATAATTTATTTTTTAATTTATATTTCTATAAAAATAAACTAATAATTAATTAAAATGTATATTTAAAATTATAATGAATAATAATGAAAATGAGATTTATGATTTATTATTTAGGGTATAACTATTTAATTATTTAAGTTTTTTTTGGTTTTAAGGTTAACGAGTTTATTGATTTTATATCTTTACACATTTAGGTGTTTATAGGTTTTATTTAATCAAAGAAATAACAAAAAAATTATTTTTCTGAATTTTCGTGATTTTCAAAAGTTATAACCTTTAAAAATATAATAATTTTTTAATAAATATAAAATATGAATACAATACATAGTTATAATAATCTTAAAAATTATATTTGTTGTAAATTCAATATAAAAAAATATATTAATATATATTATTATAATGATCAAAAAATAAAATATTAAACTATTATTAATAAAATAAATATTAATTAAAATATATTTGCAGAAACCAAAATAATTCAAAATCAAAGTAAATTATATAACTAAATAAAATTTTAAATTTTTGAAATTTTGTTTATTTTTATATGCTTATTTTTTTTTTTTGATAAAAAAATATTTATTTAAATTATATATGTCTCACACATTATTTAATTTGTAATTAATATTTCTATAAAAATAAACTAAAAAATAATTAAATTTAATATTTAAAATTATAATGAATACAAATAAAAATGAGATTTATTATTTATTCTTTAGGTTATATAGGTTTAATGGTTTAAGTACCTAGTGGATTTTGGTGTTTAGGAGTCTAGAAATTTAAATGATTAAACAGTTAGTGGTTTAAAAGTTTTATTTAAATAATAAAATAAAAATAAAAATATTTTGTGATTTTTTATCATTTTTGAAGGTTATAACCTTTGAAAATATAATAATTTTTAAATTTTTTTCAAATGTAAATATAATATTTGGTTATAATAATCTTAATAATTATAAGACATTTAAATTGAATATTAGTAATTTTATTGTCAGATATTATAAAAATGATCAAATAATAAATTAATAAAGTTTTATTAATAAGATTGATAGCAATTAAAATTTAATTGCAAAACCTATATATAATGATTCAAAATCAAAGTAAAATATATTACTAAATAATACATTTTTGTTTTTAAATTTTTACTTCTTTTTATAAGCTTATATTTTTTTTGATTAAAAATAAATTCTTAAAATTATATTTGTCTAACTCATTATTTATTGTGATTAATATTACTATAAAAAAATAAACTTATAAATAATTAAAATGAATATTTAAAATTATAATGAATACAAATTAAAAATGAGATTTATGATTTATTATATGTGGTATACATGTTTAATGATTTGATTATTTATGAGTTTTGTCGTTTAGGAGTTTATCAATTTATATTTTTAAGCATTTAGTGGTTTATAGGTTTTATTTATATAATAAAATTAAAATTTTTTTTTTTAGATTTTTTCTGATTTTCAAAGGTTATAACCATTAAAAATAAATTAATATTTAATATTTTTTGAAATGTGAATATAATATTTAGTTATAATAATATTAATAATTATATATGATATAAATTCAATGTAAAAATTTTATTGATAGATATTATAATAATGATCAAAAATTAAATTAATAAATTATTAATAATATGATTGATATTAATTAAAAAATATTTACAAAACCCAAATTGATTCAAAATTAAAGTAAAATATATTACTGGATAATAATTTTTAATTTTTAAATTTTTACTACTTTTATAAGCGTATATATATATTTTGATTAAAAATAAATTATTTGAATTATATGTGTCACACTCATAATTTATTTTGTAATAAAAATTTGTATAAAAATAAACTAATAAATAGTTAAAATGAATATTTAAAATAAGAATAAATTGAAATAAAAATTCAATTTATTAAGTAGTATATATCAGTTTAATGGATTATGTATTTAGGCATTACGGGGTTTAGGAGTTTACTGATATAACTATGTATGCATTTAGTGGTTTATAGGTTTTATTAAAAAAATAAAATAACATTAAATTTATTTTTATTATTTTTTCATTTTTCCAAAGGTTATAACCTTTGAAATTATAATAATTTTTAAATTTTTTTCAAAAGTGAATTCAATATTTAATTATAATAATCATTATATTTATATAACATATAAAATCAAAATAAACAATTTTATTGATAAATATTCTAATAATGATCAAAAAATAAATTAATAAATGATTATTAGTAAGATAGATATCAATTGAAATATAATTACAAAACCGAAAATGATTCAGAAGAAGAGCAAAATATATTATTATATAATAAATTTTAGTTTTTAATTTTTTATTCTTTTTATAAGTTTATCTATATTTTTTGATGAAATATAATTTATATAAATTATATTTGTCAAACTCATAATTTATTTTGTAATTATTATTTATCTAAAAATAAACAAATAAATAATTAAAATGAATATTTAAAATTATAATGAAAAAAATAATGTTGAGATTTATTATTTATTATTTAGGGTTACCAGTTTAAAAAATTATTATTTATTATTTAGGGTTTTAGAGATTTAGGAGTTATTGAATTAAGTGTTTAGGCATTAGTGGTTTATAGGTTTTATTTAAACAATGAAATTTCAAAAAAATATTTTTTTTTTATTTTTTCACATTTTCAAAGGTTATAATCTTAGAAAATATAATAATTTTAAATTTTTTTCAAAAGTGAATTTAATATTTAGTTATAATAATCATTATATTTAAATATCATATAAATTCAATATAAATAATTTTATTGATAAATATTCTAATAATGATCAAAAAATAAATTAATAATCTATTATTAATAAGATATATGTCAATTAAAATATAATTATAAAACCAATAATAATTCAGAAGCATAACAAATTATATTATTATATAATAATTTTTTGTTTTTAATTTTTTTTATTTTAATAAGTTTATTTATATTTTTTTGATGAAAAATAATTTATATAAATTATAATTGTCTAACTCATGATTTATTTTGTAATTAATATTTATATAAAAATAAATAAATAAATAAATAAAATGAATATTTAAAATTATAATGAAAAAAATAAAAATGAGATTTATTGTTTAATATTTAGGATATATCTGATTAAAGAAATTATCTATTTAGGGTTTTCGCGATTCAGAAGTTATTCATTTAAGTATTTAGGCATTTAGTGGTTTATTGATTTTGTTTAAACAATGAAATAATAAAAAAAATATTTTTGATATTTTTTAACATTTTCAAAGGTCATAACCTTTGACAATATAATAATTTTAAAATTTTTTAAAAATGTGAATACAATATTTAGTAATAATAATCATTATAATTATATATAATATAAACTAAATATAAACAATTTTATTAATAGATATGTTATAAATTATCAAAAAATAAATTAATATGTTATTATTATTATTATGAATATAAATTAAAATATAATTGCAAAACCTAAAATTATTCAAATTCCAAGTAAAATTTATTACTAAATAAAAATTTTTGTTTTTTATTTTTTGCTTCTTTTTAAAATTATAAATTTTTTTTATGAAAAATAAATTATTTAAATTATATTAGTATCACTCATAATTTATTTTGTAATTAATATTTTAATATATTATTTAAATTATATTTAAGGTTTACGAGTTTAAAGGTTTAAGTATTTAAGGGCTTTAGTGTTTAGGAGTTTAGAAATTTAAGTGTTTAGGCATATAGTGGTTTATAAGTTTTATTTAAACAATGATATAGCAAAAAATTAATTTTTATTATTTTTTCTAATTTTTGAAGATTATATCTTTTGAAAATATAATAATTTTTCAATTTTTTTCAAATTTATATATAATATCTATATATAATAATCTTCATAATTATAATTAATTTAAATTTAATATAAATAATTATATTGCTAGATATTATAATTATGATCAAAAAATAAATTAATAAACTATTATTAATAAAATAGTTATTATTTAAAAAGTATTTTTAAATGTTTAGCTTTTTTAATAATTTTTTTTAATGTATTATTTAAATCAAAGTAAATTATATTACTAAATTATAATTTTTTTAATGTTTGGCTTTTTTTATAACTTTATATTTTTGTTATTAAAAATAAATTATTTAAATTATATTTGTCTTACTCATAATTTATTTTGTAATTTATAATTCTATAATAATAAACTACTAAATAATTAAAATGAGTATTTGAAATTATAATGAATACATATAAAATTGAGATTTATTATTTATTTTTTATTATTTAGGATATACCGGTTTAATGGTTTAAGTTTTTAGGTGTTTTGTGATTTAAGAGTTTAGTGATTTAATTTTTTAGACCTTTAGTGATTTATAGTTTTTTTTAAAGAATGAAAAAACAAAAAAAATATAATTTTATGATTTTTTTTTAATTTTTGAAGGTTGTAACCTTTGAAAATATAATAATTTTTAATTTTTTTTAAATGTTAATATAATATTTAGTTATAATAATCTTAATAATTATATATAATATAAACTCGATATAAATAATTTTATTGATAGATATTATAATAATGATCAATATATAAATTAATAAACTTGTATTTATAAGAATGATATAAATTAAAATATAATTGTAAAATCTAAAATGATTCAAAATCAAAATAAGATATATTATTAAATAAAATTTTTTATTTTGAAAATTGTGCCTATTTTTATAATCAATTTTTTTGATGAAAAATAAATTATTTAAATTATATATGTCGCACTAATAATTTATTTTGTAATTAATATTTCTATAAAAATAAACTGATAAATAATTAAAATGAATATTTAAAATTATAATGAATACTATAAAACTAAGATTTATGATTTATTATTTAGACTATACTAATTTAATGTTTTTAGTATTTATGGTCTTCGGGGTTTAGGAGTTTAGTCATTTTAGTATTTAGTCATTTAGTGGTTTATAGGTTTTATATAAAAAATAAAATAACAAAAAATTTATTTTTGTTATTTTTTCTCATTTTTGAAGGTTATAACGTTGGAAAATATAATAATTTTTAAATTTTTTTTGAAAGGTGAATACAATATGAAGTTATAATAATCATAATAATTATATATAATATAAATTCAATATAAACTAATTTATTGATATTTATTATAATAATGATCATTAAAAAGTAATAACCAATTATTAATAAGATAAATATTACTTAAAATATATTTACAAAACCTAAAATGACTCAAAATCAAAGTGAAATATTTTACAAATATTAATTTTAAATTTTTAAATTTTTGTATCCATTTATAAGCCTATATATTTTTTGATGAAAAATAAATTATTAAAATTATATTTGTCTCACTCATAATTTAAACTAATAAATAATTAAAATGTATATTTAAAATTATAATGAATACTAATAAAAATGAGATTTATTATTTATTATTTATTATTTTGGGTATAACTATTTAATTGTTTAAGTTTTATGTGGTTTAGGGGTTAAAAAGTTTATTGATTTATATGTTTACACATTTTCGTGTTTATAGGTTTTATTTAATCAATGAAATAACAAAAAATTTATTTTTATGAATTTTCATGATTTTCAAAAGTTATTATCTTTAAAAATATAATAATTTTTTAATAGTTCTAAAATATGAATTCAATACTTAGTTATAATAATCTTAATAATTATATTTATTGTAGATTCAATATAAAAAAATGTATTAATATATATTATAATAATGATCAAAAAATAAAATAATAAACTATTATTAATAAGATTGATATTAATTAAAATATATTTGCAGAACCCAAAATAATTCAAAATCAAAGTAAATTATATTACTAAAAAAATTTTAAATTTTTGAAATTTTTATTACTTTTATAAGCTTATTTCTTTTTTCATATAAAATAATTTATTTAAATCATATCTATCTCACTCATTATTTATTTTGTAATTAATATTTCTATAAAAATAAACTAAAAAATAATTAAAATGAATATTTAAAATTATAATGAATACAAATAAAAATGAGATTTATTATTTATTATTTATGTTATATAGGTTTAATGATTTAAGTATTTAGGGGGTTTTGGCATTTAGGAGTCTAGAGATTTAAATGTTTAGTCAATTAGTGGTTTATAAGTTTTATTTAAATAATAAAATAATAAAAAATTATTTTTCTGATTTTTTATCATTTTTGAAGGTTATAACCCTTGAAAATATAATAATTTTTAAATTTTTTTCAAATGTAAATATAATATTTAGTTTTTATAACTTAATAATTTTAAGACATTTTAATTGCATATAAGTAATTTTATTGTTCGATATTATTAAAATGATCAAATGATAAATTAATAAACTATTATTAATAAGATTGATCGCAATTAAAATATAATTGCAAAACCTATATATAATAATTCAAACTCAAAGTAAAATATATTAGTAAATAATAATGTTTTGTTTTTAAATTTTTACTTCTTTATATAAGCTTTTTTTTTTGATTAATAATAAATTATTAAAATTATATTTGTCTCACTCATTATTTATTTTGTGATTGATATTTCTATATAAAATAAACTAATAAATAATTAAAATTAATATTTAAAATTAAAATGAATACAAATTAAAATTAGATTTATGATTTATTATATATGGTATACCGGTTTAATGGTTTGATTATTTAGTGGTTTATAGGTTTTATTTATATAATAAAAATTTAAAAATCTATTTTTGATTTTTTCTTATTTTCAAAGGTTAAAACCTTTGAAAATAGAATAATATTTAAAATTTTTTGAAATGTGAATACCATGTATAATTATATTAATTTTACTAATTATATATCATATTAATTCAATATAAATAATTTTAATGATAGATATTATAATAATGATCAAAAATTAAATTAATAAACTATTATTAATAATATTAATATTAATTAAAATATATTCACATAATACAAAATGATTCAAAATCAAATCAAAATATATTACTAAATAATAATATTTAATTTTTAAATTTATTATTCTTTTTTTAAGCTTATATTTTTTTTGATTAAAAATAAATTATTTAAATAATACTCTCACTTGAAATTTATTTTGTAATTAATTTTTCTAAAAAATTAAACTATAAATAATTAAAATGAATATTTAAAATTATAATCAATATAAATAAAAATAAGCTTTATTATTTATGAAGTAGTATATAGATGTCAAAATCTATATGTATTTAGGGGTTTCGGGGTTTATGAGCTTACTAATTTAAGTAAGTAAGCATTTAATTAAAATAACTAAAAATTTAAGTATATAGATGTCAAAACCTATAGACCACTATAGGTTTTATTTTAAAAATAAAATAACTAAAAATTTATTTTTATTATTTTATCATTTTTTAAGATTATAACCTTTGAAAATATAATAATTTTAAAATTTTTTTCAAAAGTGAATACAATATTTAGTTATAATAATCATTATATTTATATATCTTTTAAATTCAATATAAACAATTTTATTGATAGATATTCTAATAATAATCAAAAAATAAATTAAAAATCTATAATGAATAAGATTGAAATTACTTAAAATATAATATATAAACCTAAAATGATTCAAAATCAAAGCAAAAATATTACTAAATAATAATTATTTGTTTTTAAATATTTATTCTTTTTATAAGCTTATCAATTTTCTGATTAAAAATAATTTTTTTAAATTATATTTTTAACTCATAATTTATTTTATATTTAATATATATATAAAAATAAAAAACTAAACAATCAAAATGAATTTTTTAAATTATAATGAAAACAAATAAAAATGAAATTTATAATTATTATTTAGGGTATACCAATTTAAAAAATTATATAAATAAAAATATAGGGATTTTGTAGTTTAGTGATTTAAATGCTTAGGCATTTAGTGGAGTATAGGATTTATCTAAACAATAGAATAACAAAGAAAAAATATTTTATTTTATTTTTTCACATTTACAAAGGTTATAACCTTTGAAAATATAAAAATTTAAAATTTTTTTCAAAAGTGAATACAATATTTAGTTATAATAATCATTATATTTATATATCATATAAATTCAATATAAACATTTTTATTGATAAATATTCTAATAATAATGAAAAATAACTTAATAATCTATTATTAATAAGATAGATATCAATTAAAATATAATTACAAAACCTAAAATGATTCAGAAGCAAAGCAAAATATATTACTAAATAATAATTTTTTGTTTGAATTTTTTTTTTCTTTTAAAAATTTATCTATAATTTTTTGATGAAAAATAATTTAAATAAATTATATTTCTGTAACTCATATATTATTTTGTAATTAATATTTAAATAAAAATAAACAAATAAATAATTAAAATGAATATTTAAAATTATAATTAAAAATAATGAGATTTATTATTTATTATTTAGGGCATAATGATCTAATTGAAATTAGATCTGTCTTACTAATAATTTATTTTGTAATTAATATTTCCATAAAAATAAACTGAAAATTAATTAAAATAAAAATTTTAAATTATACTGAATAAAAATTGAAATGATATTTATGATTTATTTTTAATTTATACTAGATTAATGGTTTAAGGATTTAGAGGTTTTGTCTTTTAGGAGTTTAGCGATTTAGGTTTTTAGGCATTTAGTGATTTATTGGTTTTATTTAATAAATAAAATAACAAAAAAAATTTGTAATTTTTTTCATTTTCATTGATTATAACTTTTGAAAATATAATAATATTTAAAATTTTTTGATATGTGAATATAATATTTAGTTATAATAATATTAATAATTATATATGATATACATTCAATATAAATAATTTTATTGATAGATATTATAATAATGATCAAAAATTAAATTAATAAACTATTAATAATAAGATAGATATTATTTAAAAAATATTTACAAAACCCAGATTGATTAAAAATTAAAGTAAAATATATTTCAAAATAATAATTTTTGTTTTTTAGTTTTTGCTTCTTTTTATAAGCTTATATTTTTTTTGATGAAAAAAAAATTATTTAAATTAAATTTCTATCACTCAATATTTATTTTGTAATTAATATTTTAATAAATTATTTAAATTATAATTAAGGTTTACGAGTTTAAACGTTTAAGTATTTAGGGGCTTTTGTGTTAATGAGTTTAAAGATTTAAGTGTTTATAGTTATAGTGCTTTATAAGTTTTATTTAAACAATGATATAACATAAAATTTATTTTTTTTATTCTTTCTAATTTTTGAATGTTATATCCTTTGAAAAATAATAATTTTTAAATTTTTATCAAATGTAAATATAATATTTATTTATAATAATCTTCATAAATATAAGTCATTTAAATTCAATATAAATAATTATATTGCTAGATATTATAATAGTGATCAAATAATAAATTAATAAACTATTATTAATAAAATAGATATTATTTAAAAAGTATTTGCAAAATCTAAATTTATTCAAATCAAAGTAAAATATATTACTACATAATAGTTTTTTTAATGTTTTGCTTTTTTTATAAGTTTATATTTTTGTTATTAAAAATAAATTATTTAAATTATATTTGTCTTACTCATAATTTATTTTGTAATTTATAATTCTATAATAATAAACTAATAAATAATTAAAATGAATATTTAAAATTATAATGAATACAATAAAATTCACATTTATTATTTATTATTCAGGATATACCGGTTTAATGGTTTAAGTATTTAGGTGTTTTGTGGTTTATGAGTTTAGTGATTTAATTGTTTAGACCTTTAGTGATTAATAGTTTTATTTAAAGAATGAAAAAACAAAAAATTTAATTTTTTGATTTTTTTTCAATTTTTGAAGGTTCTAACATTTGAAAATATAATAATTTTTAAATTTTTTTCTAATGTAAATATAATATTTAGTAATAATAATCTTAATAATTATAAGATATTTAAATTAAATATAAGTAATTTTATTGTTAAATATTATAAAATTGATCAAATATTAAATTAATAAATTATTCTTAATAAGATTGATAGCAATTAAAATATAATTGCAAAACCTATATATAATGATTCAAAATCAAAGTAAAATATATTAGTAAAAAATAATTGTTTGTTTTTAAATTTTTACTTCTTTTTATAAGCTTATATTTTTTTTTGATTAAAAATAAATTATTAAAATTATAGTTGTCTCACTAATTTTTTATTTTGTAATCAATATTTCAATGGAAAATAAATTAATAAATAAGTAAAATGACTATTTAAAATTATAAAGAATACAAATTAAAATGAGATTTATGATTTATTATATGTGGTATACTAGTTTAATGGTTTCATTATTTAGGGGTTTTGTCATTTATGAGTTAATGAATTTATGTTTTTAGGTATTTAGTGGTTTATAGGTTTTATTTATATAATAAAAATAATTTTTTTTATCTGATTTTCAAAGGTTATAACCTTTGAAAATTAGATAATTTTTAAAATTTTTTGAAATATGAATACAATCTATAATTATATTAATCTTACTAATTATATATCATATAAATTCAATATAAACAATTTTAATGGTAGATATTATAATTATGATCAAAAATTAAATTATAAACTATTATTAATAATATAAATATTAATTAAAATATATTTACATAACACAAAATGATTCAAAATCAAATAAAAATATATTACTAGATAATAATATTTAATTTTTAAATTTGTCCTTCTTTTTATAAGCTTATATTTTTTTGATTAAAAATATATTATTTAAATAATATTTATCTTACTCGAAATTTATTTTGTAATTAATTTTTCTAAATATTAAACTATAAATAATTAAAATGAATATTTAAAATTATAATAAATAGAAATAGAAATGAGATTTATTATTTATTAAGTAGTATATAGATTTTAAAATGTTTATGTATTTAGGGGTTTCGGGGTTTATGAGCTTACAAATTAAGTAAGTAAGCATTTAATGGTCTATAGGTTTTATTTAAAAAATAAAATAACTAAAAATTTATTTTTATTATTTTTTCTCATTTTTTAAGATTATAACCTTTGAAAATATAATAATTTTTAATTTTTTTTTAAAAAATTGAATACAATATTTATTTATAATAATCATAATAATTATATATCATATAAATTCAAAATAAATTTCATATATATATATTGCTTGTTTCTGTTGTTTTCTGTTTCTTAATCTAACTACCCGTGGAAGCACAATTACCCAACAATTGGTATCAAAGCTCAGTTTGGGATTTTTCGAGCAATTGTGCATTTAGAGTTTGAGATTTTTCTGTACAAGCAATATTCTGTTGAAATGGCTGGAACCCTAAACACCATGATTGAGAAATTCAATGGCAGAAACGGGTTTAGTATGTGGCAGATTAAAATGCGAGCGCATTTGAAAAACTTCGATATTTGGAGTCCCCTGGTTCAAGGCTTCGGTCCACACACTACTGCTGCTCTTGGAATAACTGAGGCTGAGGCTTGGAGACGTGAAGAGAAAGCACACTCCACCATTCAGTTGAGCTTGTCGGATAAAGTCATTGCTGAGGTAGCAGATGAGGAATCTGCTGCAGGACTGTGGCTCAAGCTTGAGTCTCTGTACATGACTAAATTATTGACGAACAAGCTTCTGTTGAAGAGAAGGCTGTTCACACTGAGGATGCAAGAGGGAACCTTTTTGAAGAAGCATCTGGATGACTTGAACAACATTCTCATGGACCTTAAACGTGTGGATGCTAATGTGGATGATGAAGATGCTGCACTTCTACTCTTGGTTTCTCTTCCTCCTTCCTATGAAAATTTTGTTGAATCTCTCATTGTGGGAAAGAAGGAGATCACACTAGAGGATGTTCGGGCTGCCCTACACTCCAGAGAGATGAGGCAGAAGGCAGTGGTTGAAAGACTCGAACAACATCCTGTTGGACTGGTGGTGACAAACAGGAGGCCACAACCTATTCCATTCAAGAAGGGAAATAAGATTCAGAAGAGGTCAAAGGAGGGTGACATTTGTCACTACAGTAAACAGAAAGGGCATTAGAAAACTGAGTGCCCGAAGAAGAGAGCAAGGTTGGAACAGCAAGGTCAGCCTAACCCCCCACCTGCTGCTGCTGTGACTTTTGATGATCTGGATGATGGAGAAGACCTTGTGTTGGTAATCTCCACAATGATCGCAAGATCAGATTCTTGGATTCTGGATACTGGTGCTTCCTTCCATATAAGCACTCACTTGGAGTGGTTCAGCAAATATGACAAGAAAGAAGCTGGCCATGCTGTGGTGAGGAACATCCAACCATGTAAGGTGGTTGGAATCAGCACAACAAGACTGAGAACTTGGGATGGCCGAATTGTCTCACTTTCAAATGTGAGATATGTCCCTGAGATGACAATGAATCTCATTTCTCTTGGTGTTATGAATGATCAGAAATATTCATTTAGTGGTAGAGAGGGAACACTGAATGTTCAGCGAGGAGATGATGTTGTACTGAAGGGGCAGAAAACTAGAACGCTATACACACTAATAGGTTCCGCGGTGATAGGGGCTATTGCTGTCACATCCAGAGAGCCAGCATCTAAAGACAAAGCTGAACTTACTAGATTGTGGCATATGCGGCTCACGCATATGGGAGAGAAAGGTATGAAAATTCTCTCTGATCTTAATCTTCTTGTTGGTCATAGAGTCAATAAATTAAACTTCTGTGATCATTGTGTTTTTGGTAAGAAACATAGAACTAAGTTCGGTAAAGCCATACACTGCACAAACAGTATTTTGGATTATATCCATGCTGACTGTTGGGGCCCTTCTAGAGTCACATCTCTTGGGGGTGCTCGTTTTTATTTATGTTTAGTTGATGATTACTCTAGGATTTCCTGGGTATTCATGATGAAACATAAATCCGAGACTTTTATAAAGTTTAAGCAGTAGGTTAGCTTAGTAGAAAATCAAACACAAAAGAAGGTTAAACTGTTACGAACAGATATTGGTCTAGAATTCTGTTCGTCTGAATTTGAGGAATTCTGTAAGGACAAAGGTACTACGAGACACAAAACTATTAGGGACACTCCTCAGCAGAATGGCATTGCTGAAAGAATAAACCAAACTCTTCTGGAGAGAACTAGATGTATGCTCTCTCAATCAGGCTTAGGCAAAGAGTTTTGGGCTGAAGCTATTAATATAGCATGCCATCTGATAAACAGATCACCACATAGTGGAATTAACTTTAAAATTCCATTTGAATGTGGACTGGTAAACCTACAGATTATTCCAATCTGAAGGTGTTCGGGTGTATTGCCTACTATCATGTAAATGATGGTAAGCTTGAACATTGAGCACGCAAGGGAATATTTGTTGGTTATGGGGATGGAGTCAAAGGATTCCGTATCTGGTCACCATCTGAAAAGAGAGTTATACTCTCTAGGAGTGTTACCTTCAACGAGAGTGTCATTCTGAAACAAGTACCTAGTCCTATTCAGTTACCTGATGTTCCTCAAGCTGAACTTAAGGTGGAGCTAAAATCTAAATCTGTAGCTCTAGGAAGGATGTCTGTTGTTTCTAGACAAACGATAGCTAATCATGAAAATGATGCTAAATCTGTTATTGAACATGATCTTGAACCTACACCTGAAGAGTCTATTCCCTACTGTATTGCAAGGGATAGACAAAGGAGGGTGAATGCACGCCCTCCTTTGAGATTCGGCTTTGATGAATTTGTAGGGTTTGCCCTATAAGTTGCCGAAGAGATTGGTATTCCTAAACCATCCTCCTTCAGGAATTCTTTAAATTGTCCTGAGTCTGAGTCATGGTTGGTTGCCATGAATGAAGAAATTGAATCTCTTCAAAAGAATGGTACCTGGATCATTGTACATAAACCAAATGGAAGAAAAATAGTGTCTTGCAAATGAATTTTCAAGAAGAAAGAAGATGCCTCAATTGCTCGTGGTTTAAAGTTTAAGGCACGTCTAGTTGCAAGAGGGTTCAGTCAGAAAGAGGGTGTTGACTACGACGAGATATTCTCTCATGTAGTTAGACATACCTCAATAAGAGTGCTTCTAGCATTAGTAGCACATCAGAATCTTGAACTTGAGCAACTAGATGTCAAAACTGCTTTTCTTCATGGAGATCTCGATGAAGAGATCTTCATGAGCTAGCATGAGGGTTTTGAGGTATCAGGCAAGGAAACCCATGTGTGCAAGCTTCTGAAGTCCCTTTATGGACTTAAGCAGTCTCCCCGTCAGTGGTACAAGAGATTTGACTGTTTCATGACTAGTCATGAATACAGTAGGCGTGACCATGACTGTTGTGTTTATTTCAAAAGGCACAAAGATGAGTAATATATCTACTTGCTATTGTATGTAGATGATATGCTTATTGCTGCCAGAAATAACTCTGATATTCAGGAACTGAAAGATCTCCTCAGTTCTGAATTTGATATGAAAGATCTTGGAGGAGCAAAGTAAATTTTAGGTATGGAAATATTCAGAGATAGAATTAAACGAAAATTGTTTCTTTCACAGAAACAATATATTCAGAAACTTCTATCTAGATTTGGATTGGCTTCTTGTAAGCCTATGTCCATACCATTTGCTTCTAACCTCCATCTGACATTAGAATATTGTCCTCAATCTGAATCTGATAAGGAACAAATGTCTAAGGTTCCTTATTCTAGTGCTGTCAGGAGCCTCATGTATCTTATGGTGTGCACCTGACCTGATATTGCTCATGCAGTAAGTGTAGTGAGTAGGTTTATGATAAACCCTGGTCAAGAGCACTGGAAAGCTATTAAGAGGATACTTAGGTGCCTCAAGGGGACTTCTGATGTTGGTCTGATATTTGGTAATGAATCTGAACTTTTGCTGGCAGGATATTCTGATTCTGACTATGCAGGAGATGTTAACAGCAGACGGTCTATGACTGGTTATGTCTTCACTGTATGTGGTTCTGTAGTTAGTTGGAAAGCCACACTGCAATCTTCTGTTACTTTATCTTCTACTGAAGCAGAGTATATGGCTCTGACTGAAGCTGCGAAGGAAGGGATATGGCTGAAAGGTTTTCTCAAGGACCTTGGTCTTTATGAAGAGGTTGCAACAGTCTTCTGTGACAACCTCAGTGCCATTTGTTTAGCAAAAGACCAAGTGCACCATGAGAGGACAAAGCACATCGATGTGCGATATCATTTCCTTCGATCTGAGAAGAGGGTACAAGTAAAGAAGATTGCAACTTCTGATAATTCAGCTGACATGTTTACCAAACCTATTACTCTGAATAAGTTAAGACACTGTCTTGACTTACTGAACATATCAAATCAGATGTATTCTTTTTGGACTACCTGTTTATAGAGAGTGTCTCTCTATCTATATGCAAAACAAATTAAAGTGGAGATTGCTGTATATGTAATTTGTATTTACGTAATAATTTGTTTTAATATTTTCATGTAATTGCAGGAAAGGAAATATTAAAAGCCCGGTATGCAATAGTAGCACAATAACGGAGGTCCCACTGACCGATCAGCGGGCCGAAATTTTGGAGTAGAGCCTGGCCCGTTCCATGATCTGACCCGCTTCGGTTAAATGAACCGGATGTTTATTTTTCATATAAAGCGATTTGTATTTATTTTTCGGGCGGCTATTTTTTGACCCATTTGAACAGTTCATCATCCCTCTCGCATCTCTCTACGCGATTTTGCGACTGCTGCATGCTGCATACTGTAAGACTTTCTATTTTGGTTTTAATCTGTAACGCATAAGCATTTTCTGGTGGAGGTAGCTAGTCATACTAAGCAACTAGCGAACCACATTATTTCCTGTGTTGAATTCTCGTTTTTGATTTTGTCGTGGATGCTGTTGGATTGGGATATATTTATTGCTTGTTTCTGTATTTCTGTTATTTTCTGTTTCTTAATCTTACTACCCATGGAAGCACAATTACCCAACATATTCTTTCCTACACCATATACAAGTTGCCCTACCAGTTTCATTTCCCTCTGAATCAACTAATATCTCATAAGTTTCCCAAACAGCAGACTTATACTTTTTATGAGCTTGAGGTTCAGTTGTACCTTGACTTTCTTTTACAATTGGAATTGAAGAACCTGCCATAACAATAGGAGGGTTCTTGAAAGGATGATGATTGGATTTACCAGTACTTTGATCATTTGAGATGTGATCATCTTCAATTTATTGTATTTTTCGTTTACCGCTAGATTGTGCCATCTGCATTGCCATTAATTAATATGATATGTTAAGCATAAATACATATAGATATTTCAAACATGCAAGCTCTACAAAACTTACTATAACACATTCGGCCCACTCATTCGGCCCAACCACAACACCACAACCAATACTCAACAAAACTGACTGAGACACATAATAATAATAATTATTCACTCAATTCTCGTCAGAAAAACAAACCAAAATGCTGGTGGCATCTGGGACACGGTGGAGGCAACAAGAAGTGCAATGGATAAGGGCTGGACCTAATTGAACACGGCTGGAATGGCGTGAGGTGGCCTGGAACTCGCTGGAACAGCAATAGGTGTGTCGGAATTGGATGGGCAGTAGCGGAATTGGTGGCATCTTAATGTTATATATATATATATATATTCCTAGTTCTAGTATTGTATTTTTAGGACGGTACAGTTCTCGAGATGGATATTGCGTAAGATCCGGAACCATCCCAAAAGAAAAAATACATGACAGAATGGGATGGGAAAAGTCAAAGTCAACAAATTTTTCTTAGTCCCGATTATTTCGGGACAAGACTTTGGGTCAGGTCGCGAATCTCCGATTCCCATGAGCTACCCTACTAGGTGCATATAAAGTTAAATCAGTAAACTCCTAAATCCCGTAATGCCTAAATACATAAATGATTAAACCGCTAAATTCTACTTAATAATTAATAAATCTGTTTTTTTTTTGATATTTATTATATTTTTAAATATTCATTTTAATTATTTATTAGTGGATTTATTTAGAAATATTTATTACAAAATAAATTATGAGTGGGACAAATATAATTTAAATAATATATTATTTATCTAATAAAAATATACGCTTATAAAAGAAGTATAAATTTAAAAATTAAAGATTATTATCAAGTAATATAAGGTACTTTTATTTTGAATCAATTTGGGTTTTGTAAATATTTTTTAATTTAATATCTATCTTAATATTAATAGTTTATAAATTTAATTTTTAATCATTATTATAATATCTATCAATAAAATTATTTATATTAAATTTATATGATATATAATTATTTATATTATTATAACAAAATATTGTATAAAAATTTTAAAAAATTTTAAATATTTTTAAATATTTTTATATTTTCAAATGTTATAACCTATGAAAATGATAAAAAATTATAGAATTTTTTTTTGTTATTTTATTTTTTTAAATAGAACCTTTAAACCACTAAAAGCCTAAAAACATAAATCGCTAAACTCCTAATGACAAAACTACTCAATACTTAAATCATTAAACTGGTATACATTAATAATAAATCATAAATCTCATTTTATTTTTATTCAGTATAATTTTTAAATTTTTATTTTAATTATTTATCTATTTATTTTATAGAAATATTAATTACAAAATAAATTATTAGTGATACAGATCTAATTTAAATTAAACCGGTATCCCTAAATAATAAATAATAAATCTAATTTTTTTCATAATAATTTTAAATATTCAGTTTAATTATTTATTTGTTTATTTATATATAAATATTAATTACAAAATAAATTGAGATAGACAAAAAAAATTTATATAAATTATTTTTCATCAAAAAATTATAGATAAACTTTTTAATAGAAAAAAAATTTTCAAAACAAAAAATTATTATATAGTAATATATTTCGCTTTGCTTTTGAATCATTTTAAGTTTTGTAATTATATTTTAATTGATATCTATCTTATTATTAATAGATTATTAATTTATTTTTTGATCATTATTAGAATATTTATCAATAAAATTGTTTATATTAAATTTACATGTTATATAATTATAAAGATTATTATAACTAAATAATATATTTACATTTAAATATAATTTAAAAATTATTATCTTTTTAAAGGTTATCATCTTTGAAAATTAGAAAAAATCACAAAAATAAATTTTTTGTTATTTTATTGTTTATATAAAACCTATAACCTACTAAATGCCTAAACGCTTAAATCATTAAACTTCTAAACCCCAAAACCACAAAACCCTTAAATACTTAAACATTTAAACCATCTTTAAAGGTTTAAGTATTTATAAATAATATATAAATATCTATCTATAAATAATAGTTTATTAATTTATTTTTTGATCATTATTATATTTATATTTAGTTTATTAATATCTATCAATAAAATTGTTTATTTTTAATTTACATGATATATAATTATTAAGTTTATTATAAATAAATTTTGTATTCACTTTTAAAAAAAATTTAAAAATTATTATATTTATAAAGGTTATAACCTACTCCTAAATACTTAAACCATTAAACCGGTATACCCTAAATAATTAATAATAAATCTCATTTTTATTTGTATTCATTATAATTTTAATATTCATTTTAATTATTTACTAGTTTATTTTTATAGAAATATTAATTGTAAAATAAAATTATGAATAAGACAAACATAATTTAAATAATTTATCTTCATCAAAAAAATTTATAAGCTTAAAAAAAGAATCAAAAATTTTAAAATAAAAAATTATTATTTAGTAATATTTTTTACTTTGATTTTGAATCGTTTTAGGTTTTGCAAATATATTTTAATTAATATCTATCTTATTAATAATAATTAATTAATCTATTTTATGACCAATATTATAATATCGATCAATAAAATTATTTATATTGAATTTACATGATATTTAATTTTTATGATTATTATAATTAAATATTGTATTAACATTTGAAAAAATATTAAAAATTATAATATTTTCAATGGTTATAACCTTGAAAATGAGAAAAAATCATAAAAATAATTTTTTTGTTATTTAATTATTTAAATAAAACCTATAAACCACAAAATAACTAAATACTTAAATTACTAAATTCCTAAACCCTGATACTGATGCACCACACACACATAGCGATGGACAACAGTACACACGTGCACATATTCTTGTCCAATTTGGTGTAGCATTTAGAGGGGCCAGAAAGTCCTGGAAGCAGCCAAAGTATGGGCCAGCAGCTTGTAGAGGGCTCCACTTTCAAGCCGGGATGATAATATTCAGACAACTAATGAGATCGAGCAAAGTGGTCGGGAGTAAACCCAGGAGTAGCTAGGAGTGGGTCCCACTAGCCATATCAGGCAGCAAAGAGGGCCACCCAACCGTCGCCAACAGGAGTAGCGGGTAATCCATGATTAATTGGGGAGCCAGCAAAATTCTAAGCATCACCAAGCATGGCCAGTAAACAATGGAGTCCAGTCAAGCCACACGGGAGGAAAAGATTCAAACTTGTAGTTTATTTTGTAGTCTAATTTGTATTTTGGACTTTGTATGCACTATGTACTTGTAGAGATGGATCATGACATACTCACACATACAATCTTGTATGTTCTCTATGTAGCATGCAATGATGGCAACTGGACCCATGAGTATCTCTAAGTGAGGCCCAGTAATGCATTTTGTAAATACACATTAGGCGATGCTACACTCTAGGGAGTAGAAGACCCATCTTTATAGCATTTTGTAATTTAACTTGTATTCTAGCTTGGTTGTACGTGTAGATAATTAGACTATGAGATGGATCGCATCACACATGCACACCGATGCATGCAAATTTTATTATATTTTGTCGGTGCAACATACAGCCACTTCTTTGAGCTCGAGGAGGAAGCATTCTAACCCAAGAGATACTCTTTTGAGGATCATTGGAGCAAAAGAATGTAAAATTCAGAGGTGAGAATGAATTTTGTAAAATTCATTGGATATGTGGATTTATAGGTATTCAGTTTTACATGTATTCCATTGCATAGCAATGAGATAGGCAAATGCTTGATGCTGCATGTCACACACATGCACAATCGTATATTTGCATAGTTTTTATATGGTGCATCATTCAGGTTCCTCCAAAAGGCTTGGACTAATCCGAATAGAAAATACACAATGCGCATAATGACTCAATGCCAACTTTGAAATCTAGGATTGCCAGGTGATTTTAGTTGTATTCGTACGCTTGGAATTATTAGGCATTATGTTTTTTTATGTATTTTATGCATAGAATCATTAAGGTGCATAGGATTTGTGGGCTGGCCTAAATTAGTCAGCTTTTTAGTCTCTTGTAAGTTGTGTGCCAAAATGATAAATAAAGTGTGTATTTTCAAAAAAAAAACAAAAAAAAAACCATAAATCCTAAACTTTAAATACAAAACCTTAAACCCTAAACTATAACCATAACCCAGATACCCTAAATCCTAAATCTCATGTTTTGCAATTTTATAATCAAATGACTAAGTGTTAAATTTAAATTGAAATTCACAACTTTTAGGAATGTCAGATTTATTTTTTTGTATATGTAACACAAAGTCATGACTCAAGGGGGGAGTTATGGATTCAGCCTCTTTCTTGCTTTAGATTCTTGTAGCATTAGCAATGGTCATGATTGTATATTTTGCCTCTAAAACACAAAATCATATCGATGAGAATATGCCATAACTTGTGTCTCTCTGTTGAACATATTGTTATGTCACTAAGAATGATCATGAATACATATTTAATCACTATAATACTAGGTCATAGTATTGGATATGACCATAGCTTGTGCATTTTATCTTTATATTGCAAAGTCATTGCACTAGGAATGATTGTAACTTTCGACATTCCTCAAGAGTAAAAGTCATGACCCTAGAAATAGTTAAAGCTCGAGTACTACTCTTTATAACTTTCTATAGCTAAAATTCTTGGAATTGGAAATATCACTATGGCTTTTTCCTTTGATTTGTGACCTCAAGTGTCAATATGCAAGACTAATATTTTGAGCAAAGATTAAAACCTTTTATACATTTTAATATGATTCATTTACAACTTTTTGGATATTGTGAGCTTGTATACATAACTCATTTAATATAAAAAGAAAGAAATGATTCTTTTCATATCCATGAGGATATAAAAAAGGGCTTAGACATGCCAATAAAATACATTTTTTGATTCTTTATTGAAAGAGAGCCCATACTTCTTGCCCTGCTCAAACCGCCCTTTGCTAGTTTGTTCTAATAGGCTACAAGGTGCTTATTATTTTTTTAGAGGTAAACTATGTTTTTAAAAAATTGCTTTGAGTGTGTGGATGAGAGATATTTTAGAAGAAATTACAATAATCAATATAAATAGCATCCTCAACAACTAGATATTTCAACACATAGGGGTACAACTTTGGTTTAGTCTATTAGCGTACATGAGTCAAATTACCTTTGATAACCCAGTGATTCAACATCAAATATGATGAGACATAATAGAGAAAAAATAAAATCTCCTATTGTTTTGGTTAGAGCTTTAACAATCATTCTAGAATTGAGAGAGGAACAATTAAATTATTATAATTATTCAGTATAATTTTAATTTTTATTTTAATTATTTATCAGTTTATTTTTATAGAAATATTAATTACAAAATAAATTATTAGTGAGACATATCTAATTTAAATTAAACCGGTATATCCTAAATAATAATGAATAAATCTCATTTTTTTTTCATTTTAAATTTAAATATTCAAATTTAATTATTTATTTGTTTATTTTTATATAAATATTAATTACAAAATAAATTATGAGTCACAAATATAATTTATAAAAATTATTTTTCATCAAAATAATATAGATAAAATTTTTAAAAGAAAAAAAAATTCAAAACAAAAAATTACTATATAGTAATATATTTTGCTTTGCATCTGAATCATTTTAGGTTTTCTAATTATATTATAATTGATATATATCTTATTAATAATAGATTATTAATTTATTTTTTAATTATTATTAGAATATTTATCAATAAAATAGTTTATATTGAATATATATGATATATAAATATAATGATTATTATAACAAATTATTGAATTCAATTTTGAAAAAAATATAAAAATTATTTTATCTTCTAAGGTTAACCTTTGAAAATATCAAAAAATAACAAAAATAAATTTTTTGTTTTTTTATTTTTTAAATAAAACTTATAAACTACTAAATGCATACACAGTTAAATAAGTAAACTCCTAGACCACGTAATTCCTAAATACAGTAACAGTTAAACCGATATATAATACATAATAAATAATAAATCTAATTTTTATTTCTATTTATTATAATAATTATATATTCATTTTAATTATTTATTAGTTTATTTTTATAGAAATAATTATTACAAAATAAATTATGAGTGCGACAAATATAATTTAATAATTTATTTTTAATGAAATAATATATATACGCATATAAAAGAAGTAAAAATCTAAAAATTTAAATTATTATCCAGTAATATATTTTACTTAATTTTGAATCAATTTGGGTTTTGTAAATATTTTTTAATTAATTTTTATCTATTTATTAATAGATTATTAATTTAATTTTTGATATTATTATAATATCTATCAATAAAATTGTTTATATTGAATTTATATGATATATAATTATTAATAATATTATAAATAAAATATTATATTTACATTTAAAAAAATTTTAAATATTATTATATTTTCAAAGGTTATAAACTATGAAAATGAGAAAAAATTATAATTTTTTTTATTATTTTATTGTTTAAATAAAACCTATAAACAACTAAATGACATAAAACATAAATCACTAAATTTTCAAATGACAAAACATCTAAATACTTAAACCATTAAACTGGTATACATTAATAATAAATCATAAATCTCATTTTAATTTTTTTCAGTAAAATTAAAATTTTTATTTTAATTATTTATCAGTTTATTTTTATAGAACTATTAATTACAAAATAAATTTTTTGTGAGATAGATATAATTAAAATTAAACCGGTATACCCTAAATAATAAACAATAATTCTCATTTTTTGTCATTATAATTTTAAATATTCATTTTAATTATTTATTTGTTTATTTTTATATAAATATTAATTTAAAAATAAATTATGAATTAGACAAATATAATTTATGTAAATTATTTTTAATCAATAAATATAGATAAACTTTTTAAAATAATAAAAATTACAAAATCAAAAATTATTATATATATATTTTGGTTTTCTTATGAATCATTTTATGTTTTGTAATTATATTTTAATTGATATCTCTCTTATTAATATTAGATTATTAATTTATTTTTTGATCATTATTAGAATATTAATCACTAAAATTGTTTATATTGAATTTATATGATATATAAATATAATGATTATTATAACTAAATATTGAATTCGCTTTTTAAAAAAATTCAAAAATTATTATATTTTCAAAGGTTATAACCTTTGAAAATATCAAAAATCGTAAAAATAAATTTTTGTTATTTTATTTTTTAAATAAAACCTATAAACCACTAAATGCATACACAATTAAATTAGTATACTCCTAAACCTCGTAATACCTAAATACATAAACCATTAAACCACTATATAATACATAATAATAAATAAATCTAATTTTTATTTCTATTTATTATAATTTTAAATATTCATTTAATTATTTATTAGTTCATTTTTATAGAAATATTTATTACAAAATAAATTATGAGTGCGACAAATATAATTTAAATAATTTATTTTTAATCAAAAAATATATATACGCTTATAAAAGAAGGAAAAATTTAAAAATTAAAAATTATTATCCAGTAATATTGTATACTTTAATTTTGAAGCAATTTGGGTTTTGTAAATATTTTTTAATTAATATCTATCTTATTTTTAATAGTTTATTAATTTAATTTTTGATCATTATTATAATATCTATCAATAAAATTTTTTATATTGAATTTATATCATATATAATTATTAATATTATTATAACTAGATATTATATTCACATTTCAAAAAATTTTGAATATTATTATATTTTCAAAGTTATAACCTATGAAAATCAGAAAAAATTACAAAAATTTTTTTTTGTTATTTTATTGATTAAATAAGAATAAGAAACCACTAAATGCCTAAAAACCTAAATAGCTAAACTCCTAAAAGAATAAACCTCTAAATACTTAAACCATTAAACTAGTATATATTACTAATAAATCAATAATATCATTTTAATTGTTATTCAATATAATTTTAAATTTTTATTTTAATTAATTTTCAGTTTATTTTTTTAGAAATATTAATTACAAAATAAATTATTAGTAAGACGGATCTAATTTAAATTAGACTAGTATACCCTAAATAATAAATAATAAATCACATTATTTTTAATTATAAAATTTAAATATTCATTTTAATTATTTATTTGTTTATTTTTATTTAAAAATAATTACAAAATAATTTTTGAGTTATACAAATAGAATTTAAGTAAATTATTTTTCATCAAAAAATTATAGATAAACTTTTTAAAAGAAAAAAAAATTTCAAAGCAAAAAATTATTATATAGAAATATATTTTGCTTTGCTTCTGAATCATTTTAGGTTTAGTAAATATATTTTAATTGATATCTATCTTATTAATAATCGATTATTAAGTTATTTTTTTATAATTATTTGAATATTTATCAATAAAAATGTTTATATTGAATTTATATGATATAGAAATATAATGATTATTATAGCTAAATATTGTATTCACTTTTGAAAAAAATTTTAAAATTATTATATTTTCAATGGTTATAACCTTTGAAAATGTGAAAAAATAAAAAAAAATATTTTTTCTTTGTTATTCTATTGTTTAAATAAAATATATACACCACTAAATGCCTAAGCATTTAAATCACTAAACTACAAAATTTCGATACCTCTATATAGATAATCATTTAAATCGGTATACCATAAATAATAATTAATAAATTTCATTTTTTTTTGTTTTCATTATAATTTAAAAAATTCATTTTGATTGTTTAGTTTTTTATTTTTATATTTGTATTAATTATAAAATAAATTATGAGTTAAAAATATAATTTATAAA
>JAREIK010003599.1:39114-84940 GCA_029783825.1 Sapria himalayana | reverse complement strand
AAATAAATTAATAAAATTATATTTTTCGCACTCATACTTTATTTTGTAATAAATATTTCAATAAAAATAAACTATAAATAATTAAAATGAATATTTAAAATTATAATAAATAGAAATAAAAATTAGATTTATTAAGTATTAAGTAGTATATAGCGGTTTAATGGTTTATGTATTTAGCATTACAGCTTTAGGAGTTTTCTGATTTAACTGTGTATGCATTTAGTGGTTCATAGGTTTTATTTTAAAAATTAAAATAAAAAATATTTATTTTATTAAATTTTTATATTTTCAAAGGTATAACCTTTGAAAATATAATAAAATTTAAATTTTTTCAAATGTGAATTCAATATTTAGTTATGATAATCAATTATATTTATATATAATATATATTCAATTTAAACAATATTATTGATAAATATTCTAATAATGATCAAAAAATAGATTAATAATCTATTATTAATAATATAGATATCAATTAAAATATAATTACAAAACCTATAATGATTCAACAGCAAAGCAAATTATATTACTATAAAATAATTTTTTGTTTTTAATTTTTTTTTCTTTTAATAAGTTTATCTATATTTTTTTGATAAAAAATAATTTATATAAATTATATTTGTCTGACTCATAATTTATTTTTTAATTAATATTTATATAAAAATAAACAAATAAATAATTAAATGAATATTTAAACTTATAATGAAAAAAAAATGAGATTTATTCTTTATTTTTTAGGGTATACCAGTTTAATTTAAATTATTTCATTCTCTCTAATAATTTGTTTTGTAATTAATTTTTCAATAAAAATAAACTGATAAATAATTAAAATAAAAATTTAAAATTAAACTTAATAAAAATTAAAATGAGATCTATGAATTATAATTAATTTATACCAGTTAATATTTTAAGTATTTAGAGGTTTGTCATTTAGGACTTTAGCAATTTATGTTTTTAGGCATTTAGTGGTTTCTAGGTTTTGTTTAAACAATGCAATAACAAAGAAATTATTTTTGATATTTTTTCACATTTTCAAAGGTTATAACCTTTGACAATATAATAATTTTAAAATTATTTAAAAATGTGAATATAATATTTAGTAATAATAATCATTATTATTATATATAATATAAACTAAATATAAACAATTTTATTGATAGATATGATATCAATTATCAAAAAATAAATTAATATGTTATTATTATTATGATGGATATAAATTAAAATATAATTGCAAAACCTAAAATTATTCAAAATCCACGTAAAATTTATTACTAAATAATAATTCTTTTTTAGTTTTTGCTTCTTTTTATAAGCTTATATATTTTTTTGATGAAAAATAAATTATTTAAATTATATTTGTATCACTCATATTTTTTTTGTAGTTAATATTTAATAAATTATTTAAATTATATTTAAGGGTTACGAGTTTAAAGGTTTAAGTATTTATTGGCTTTTGTGTTTAAGAGTTTAGATGTTTAAGTGTTTAGGCTTTTAGTGGTTTATAAGTTTTATTTAAACAATGATATAGCAAAAAATTTATTTATATTATTTTTTCTAATTTTTGAATATTATATCCTTTGAAAATATAATAATTTTTAAATTTTTTTCAAATGTAAATATAATATTTATTTATAATAATCTTCATAATTATAATTCATTTAAATTCAATATAAATAATTATATTGCTAGATATTATAATTATGATCAAAAAATAAATTAATAAACTATTATTAATAAAATAGTTATTATTTAAAAAGTATTTGCAAAATCTAAATTTATTAAAATCAAAGTAAAATATATTACTAAATAATAATTTTTTTTAATGTTTTGCTTTTTTTATAACATTATATTTGTGTTATTAAAAATAAATTATTTAAATTATATTTGTCTTACTCATAATTTATTTTGTAATTTATAATTTTATTATAAAAAACTACTAAATAATTAAAATAATATTTAAAATTATAATAAATACAAAAAAAATTGAGATTTATTATTTATTATTCAGGATATACCGGTTTAATGGTTTAAGTATTTAGGTTTTTTGTGGTTTAGCAGTTTAGTAATTTAATTGTTTACACATTTAGTGATTTATAGTTTTTTTAAAAGAATGAAAAAACAAAAAATTTAATTTTTTGATTTTTTTTTTTAATTTTTGAAGGTTGTAACCTTTGAAAATATAATAATTTTTAATTTTTTTAAATGTGAATATAATATTTAGTTATATTAATCTTAATAATTATATATAATGTAAACTCAATATTAATAATTTTAGTGATAGATATTATAATAATGATCAATAAATAAATTAATAAACTTGTATTTATAAGAATGATATAAATTAAAATATAATTGTAAAATCTAAAATGATTCAAAATGAAAAAAAGATATATTATTAAATAATAATCTTTTATTTTTAAAATTTTGTCTCTTTTATGAGCATTTTTTGATGAAAAATAAATTATTTAAATTATATATGTCGTACTAATAATTTATTTTGTAATTAATATTTCTATAAAAATAGACTGATAAATAATTAAAATGAATATTTAAAATTATAATGAATACTAATTAACTGAGATTTATGATTTATTATTTAGACTATACTAATTTAATGTTTTAAGTATTTATGGGCTTCGGGGTTTAGGAGTTTAGTCATTTTAGTATTTAGTCATTTAGTGGTTTATTGGTTTTATATAAAAAATAAAATAACAAAAATTTATTTTTGTTATTTTTTCTCATTTTTGAAGGTTATAACCTTTGAAAATATAATAATTTTTAAATTTTTTTTTGAAATGTGAATACACTATGAAGTTATAATAATCATAATAATTATATATATATATAAATTCAATATAAACTATTTTATTCATATTTATTATAATAATGATCATTAAAAAGTAATAACCAATTATTAATAAGATAAATATTGTTTAAAATATATTTGCAAAACCTAAAATGACTCAAAATCAAAGTGAAATATTTTACTAAATATTAATTTTAAAATTTTAAATTTTTGTATCCATTTATAAGCCTATATATTTTTTGATGAAAAATAAATTATTTAAATTATAATTGTCTCACTAATAATTTATTTTTTAATTTATATTTCTATAAAATTAAACTAATAACTAATTAAAATATATGTTTAAAATTATAATGAATACTAATAAAAATGAGATTTATTATTTATTATTTAGGGTATAACTATTAAATTGTTTAAGTTTTTTGTGGTTTTAGGTTGAGGAGTTTATTGATTTATATGTTTCCACATTTTCATGTTTATAGGTTTAATTTAATCAATGAAATAACAAATATATTATTTTTATGAATTTTCGTGATTTTCAAATGTCATAACCTTTAAAAATATAATAATTTTTTAATAGTTCTAAAATATGAATACAATACTTAGTTATAATAATCTTAATAAGTATATTTGTTTTTGAATCAATATAAAAAAATGTATTAACGTATCTTATAATAAAGATCAAAAAATAAATTAATAAACTATTATTAATAAAATAGTTATTTATTAAAATATATTAGCGGAACCCAAAATAATTCAAAATCAAAGTAAATTATATTACTAAATTAAATTTTAAATTTTTGAAATTTTGTTTATTTTTATAAGCTTATTTTTGTTTCCATAATAAATAATTTATTTAAAGTTTATCTGTCTCACTCATTATTTATTTTGTAATTAATATTTCTATAAAAATAAAATAAAAAATAATTAAAATGAATATTTAAAATTATAATGAATATAAATAAAAATGAGATTTATTATTTATTATTTAGGTTATATAGGTTTAATGGTTTAAGTATTTAGGGGGTTTTGGGGTTTAGGAGTTAGAGATTTAAATATTTAGGCATTTAGTGGTTTATAAGTTTTATTTAAATAATAAAATAATAAAAAATTATTTTTGTGATTTTTTATCATTTTTGAAGGTTATAACCTTTGAACTTATAATAAATTTTAAATTTTTTTCAAATGTAAATATAATATTTAGTTATAATACCTTAATAATTATAAGACATTTTAATTGAATATAAGTAATTTTATTGTTCGATATTATAAAAATGATCAAATAATAAATTAATAAACTATTATTAATAAGATTGATCACAATTAAAATATAATTGCAAAATCTATATATAATGATTCAAATTCAATGTAAAATATATTAGTAAATAATAATTTTTTGTTTTTAAATTTTTACTTCTTTATATAAGCTTATTTTTTTTGATTAAAGATATATTATTAAAATTATATTTGTCTCGCTCATTATTTATTTTGTTATTGATATTTCTATATAAAAATATACTAATAAATAATTAAAATGAATATTTAAAATTATAATGAATACAATTTTTTTTGATAACAAAGAGCTTCAGGGCCCACTACGTGGGCCCTTACATCGCCTTGGGCCCCCGGAGAACCGAGCAGGTAAGGAGAATTCCCCAGTACCCCCCCTGGTGAGACTTGAGCCTGTGACCTCCCGGTCATTGCCTGAGAGTCTTCACCAGCCAAGCTACCCTATGAGAGGGGTGAATACAAATTAAAATGAGATTTATGATTTATTATATATAGTATACTGGTTTAATGGTTTGATTATTTATGAGTTTTGTAGTTTAGGAGTTTAGCAATTTGTGTTTTTAGGCATTTAGTGGTTTATAGGTTTTATTTATATAATAAAAAATTAAAATTCTATTTTTGATTTTTTCTGATTTTCAAAGGTTATAACCTTAGAAAATAAAATAATTTTTTAAAATTTTTTGAAATGTGAATGCCATGTATAATTATATTAATCCTACAAATTATATATCATATAAATTCAATATAAATAAATTTAATGAGAGATATTATAATAATGATCAAAAATTAAATTAATAAACTATTATTAATAATATAAATATTAATTAAAATATATTTACATAAGACAAAATGATTCAAAATCAAATCAAAATATATTACTAAATAATAATATTTAATTTTTAAAATTTTACTTCTTTTTATAAGCTTATATTTTTTTATTAAAATAAATTATTTAAATAATATTTGTCTCACTCGAAATTTATTTTGTAATTAATTTTTCTAAAAAATAAAACTATAAATAATTAAAATGAATATTTAAAATTATAATAAATAGAAATACAAATGAGATTTATTATTTATTAAGTAGTATATAGCTGTTAAAAGGTTTATGTATTTAGGGGTTTCGGGATTTATGAGCTTACTGATTTAAGTAAGTAAGCATTTAATGATCTATAGGTTTTATTTTAAAAATGATATTACAAAAATTTTATTTTTTATTATTTTTTTTTCATTTTTTAAGTTATAACCTTTGATAAATATAATAATTTTTAAATTTTTTCAAAAGTGAATTCAATATTTAGTTATAATAATCATTATATTTTTATATCATATAAATTCAATATAAACTATTTTATTGTTAAATATTCTAATAATGATCAAAAATAAATTAATAATCTATTATTAATAAGATAGATATCAATTATAATATAATTACAAAACCTAAAATGATTCAGAAGCAAAGCAAAATATATTTCTATATATTAATTTTTTGTTTTGAAATATTTTTTCTTTTAAAAAGTTTATCTATATTATTTTGATGAAAAATAATTTATATAAATTATATTTGTGTAACTCATAATTTATTTTGTAATTAATATTTATATAAAAATAAACAAATAAATAATTAAATTTGAATATTTAAAATTAAAATGAAAAAAAAATGAGATTTATTCTTTATTATTTAGGATATACCGGTTTAATTTAAGTTAGATCTGTCACACTAATAATTTATTTTGTAATTAATATTTCTATAAAAATAAACTAATAAATAATTAAAATAATAATTAAAATTATAATGAATAATTAAAATAATTTATTTTGTTCCTCTCTCAATTCTAGAATGATTGCTAAAGCTCTAAAAAAAATATAGGAGCTTTTACTTTATCTATATTATGTCTCATCATCTTTAATGTTGAATCACTGGGCTATCAAAGGTAATTTGACTCATGTACCCTAACAGACTAAACCAAAGTTGTACCCCTATGTGTTGAAATAGCTAGTTGTTGAGGATGCTATTTATTTTGATTATTGTAATTTCTTCTAAAATATCTCTCATGCACACACTCAAAGAAATTTTTTTAAAACATAGTTCACCTCTAAAAAAATAACCACCTTGTAGCCTATTAGGACAAACTTGCCCCAGGGTGGATTGAGCAGGGCAAGAACTATGGGCTCTCTTTCTATCAAGAATCAAATAATTTATTTTATTGGCATATCTAAGCCTTTTTTTATATCCTCGTGGATATGAAAAATATCATTTCTTTCTTTTTATATTAAATGAGTTATGTATACAAGATCACAATAACCAAACAGGTGTAAATGAATCATATTCAAATGTATTAAAGGTTTTAATCATTGCTCAAAATATTAGTCTTGCATATTGACACTTGAGGTCACAAATCAAAGGAAAAAGCCATAGTGATATTTCCAATCTCAAGAATTTTAGCTATAGAAAGTTATAAAGAGTAGTACTCGAGCCTTAACTATTTCTAGGGTCGTAATTTTTGCTCTTGGGGAATGTCCAGAATTACAATCATTCCTAGTGCAAAGACTTTGCAATATAAAGATAAAATGCACAAGCTATGGTCATATCCAATACTGTGACACAGTATTATAGTGATTAAATATGTATTCATGATCATTCTTAGTGCCATAACAATATGTTCAACAGAGAGACACAAGTTATGGCATATTCTCATCGATATGATTTTGAGTTCTAGAGACAAAATATACAATCATGACCATTGCTAATGCTACTATAATCTAAACCAAGAAAGAGACTAAATCCATAACTCACCCCTTGAGTCATTACATTGTGTTACATATACAAAAAGATAAATCTGTGACATTCCTAAAAGTTGTGAATTTCAATTTAAATTTAACACCTAGTCATTTGATTATAAAAGTGCTAAACATGAGATTTAGGATTTAGGGTTTATGGATTATGGTTAAAGTTTATGGTTTAAGGTTTAGGATTTAAAGTTTAGGGTTTATAATTTTTTATTTATTTTTTTTTTTGGAAAATGCTCACTTTATTTATCATTTTGGCACACAACATACAAGAGACTAAAAAGCTTACTAATTTAGGCCATACCACCAAATCCTATGCACCTTAATGATTCTATGAATAAAATACATAAAAAAACATAATGCCTTATAATTCCAAGCGTACGAATACAACTAAAATCACCTGGCATTCCTGGACTTCAGAGTTGCCATTTAGTCATTATGTGCACTGCAACCTTTCCATTCGGATTTGTCCAAGCCTTTTGGAGGAACCTGAATGATGCGCCATATTAAAATTATGAAAATATAATATTGTGCATGTGTGTGACATGCAGTATCAAGCATTTACCTTTGTCAATTCTATGCAATGGAATATATGTAAAATTGAATACCCATAAATCCACAAGTCCATATCTACGGCACTTTTTCAATTCATTCTCATCTCTGAATTCCACATTCTTTTGCTCCAATGATCCTCAAAAAAGTATCTCTTGGGTTAGAATACTTCCTCCTCCAGCTCCAAGAAGTTGCTGTATGTTGCACCGACAAAATATAAAAAAATATGCATGCTTCGGTGTGTATGTGTGATGAGGTCCATCTCATAGTCTAATTATCTACGTGTACAACCAACTAGAATACAAGTAAAATTACACAAATCACAATGCTATAAAGATGGGTCTTCTGCTCCCGGAAGTGTAGAATTGCCTAATGTGTATTTACAAAATGCATTAGTAGGCCCCACTTAGAGATACTCATAAGTCCAGTTGCCATCATTGCATGCTTCATAGAGAACAGACAAGATTTGTGTGTGAGTATGTCATGATCCATCTCTACAAGTACATGGTGCATACAATGTCCAAAATACAAATAGGACTACAAACATATACTACAAGTTTGAATCTTTCGCTCCCGTGTGCTCGTATGGACTCCATTGCTTATTGGCCCTGCTTGGTGATGCTTCGGATTTTACCGGCTCTCCGATTAATCAAGGATTACCACCTACTCCTATTGGGTGACGGTAGGGTGGCCCTCTATGCTGGCTGATACTGTTAGTGGGACCCACTCCTAGCTACTCTTGGGTTTACCCCCGACCACATTGCTCGGTCTCGTAAGTTATCTAAATGTTATCATCCCGGCTTGCTAGTGTGGACCTCTACAAGCTGGTCTCCCATACTTCTGGCTGCTTCCAGGACTTGCTGGCCCCTCTAAATGCTACCCCAAAATGGACAAGAATATGTGCACGTGTGTATTGTTGTCCGTCGCTATGTTTGTGTGGTGCAGCAGTATCAGGGTTTAGGAGTTTAGTAATTTATGTATTTAGGTATTTTGTGGTTTATAGGTTTTATTTAAATAATTAAATAACAAAAAATTTATTTTTATAAATTTTCTCATTTTCAAGGTTATAACCAAATAAAATATTATAATTTTTAATTTTGTAATCAAATGTTAATACAATATTTAATTATAATAATCATAAAAATTAAATATCATGTAAATTCAATATAAATAATTTTATTGATCGATATTATAATACTAATCATAAAATAGATTAATAAACTATTATTAATAAGATAGTTATTAATTAAAATATATTTGCTAAACCTAAAACGATTCAAAATCAAAGTAAAATATGTTACTAAATAATAATTTTTTATTTTTAAATTTTTGATTCTTTTTATAAGCTTATAAATTTTTTTGATGGAGATAAATTAATTAAATTATATTGTCTCATTCATAATTTTATTTTGCAATTAATATTTCTATAAAAATAAACTAATAAATAATTAAAATGAATATTGAAATTATAACGAATACAAATAAAAATGAGATTTATGATTAATTTTTTGGGGTATACCGGTTTAATGGTTTAAGTATTTAGGATTTCAGGAGTTTAGTGATTTAAGTGTTTAGGCATTTAGTACTTTATATGTTTTATTTAAATAATGAAATAACATGAAAAATTATTTTTCAAATTTTTTATCAATTTTGAATGTTATAACCTTTATAAATATAATAATTTTTAATTTTTTTTCAAAAGTGAATACAATATTTAGTTATAATAAACTTAATAATTATATATCATGTAAATTAAAAATAAACAATTTTATTGATAGATATTAATAAACTAAATCTAAATATAAATATAATAATGATCAAAAAATTAATTAATAAACTCTTATTTATTGATAGATATTTATATATTATTTATAAATACATAAACCTTTAAAGATGGTTTAATGTTTAGGTATTTAAGGGTTTTGGGGTCTAGGAGTTTAATGATTTAAGCGTTTAGGTATTTTGTAGTTTATAGGTTTTATATAAAAAATAAAATAAGAAAAAATTTATTTTTGTGATTTTATCTCATTTTCAAAGATAATATCCTTTAAAAATATAATAATTTTTAAATGTAAATATAATATTTTGTTCTATTAATCCTTATAATTATATATCAAGTAAATTCAATATAAAAAATTTTATTTATAAATATTCTAATAAAGATCAAAAAATAAATTAATAATCTATTATTTATAAGATAGATATCAATTAAAATATAATTACAAAACCTAAAATGATTCAGAAGCAAAGCAAAATATATTAATATATAATAATTTTTTGTTTTGAAAATTTTTTTTCTTTTAAAAAGTTTATCTATAATTTTTTGATGAAAAATAATATATATAAATTATATTTGTCTAACTCAATTTATTTTGTAATTAATATTTTTATATAAATAAACAAATAAATATTTAAAATGAATATTTAAAATTATAATGAAAAAAAATAATATTTATTATTTATTATTTAGGGATACCGGTTTAATTTAAATTAGATATGTCACCCTAATAATTTATTTTATAATTAATATTTCTATAAAAATAAACTGATAAATAATTAAAATAAAAATTTAAAATTATACTGAATATAAATTAAAATGATATTTAAGATTTATTATTAATGTATACCAGTTTAATGGTTTAAGTATTTAAAGGTTTAGTCGTTGGGAGTTTAGCAATTTATGTTTTTAGGCTTTTAGTGGTTTATAGGTTTTATATAAAAAAATAATATAACAAAAAAAATTTCTATAATTTGTTATTATTTTCATAGGTTATAACCTTTGAAAATATAAAAATATTTACAATTTTTTGAAATGTGAATACAATATTTAGTTATAATAATATTAATTATTATATATCATATAAATTCAATATAAACAATTTTATTGATTGATAATATAATAATGATCAAAAATTAAATTAATAAACTATTAATAAAAATATAGATATTAAATAAAAAATATTTACAAAACCCAAATTGATTCAAAAATAAAGTAAAATATATTACTAGATAATAATTTTTAATTATTAAATTTTTACTTCTTTTATAAGTGTATATATTTTTTTATTAAAAATAAATTAATTAATTATATTTGTCGCACTCATACTTTATTTTGCAATAAATATTTATATAAAAATAAACTAATAAATAATTAAAATGAATATTTAAAATTATAATAGATAAAAAAAATTACATTTATTAATTATTAAGTAGTATATAACAGTATAATGGTTTATGTATTTAGGCATTACGAGGTTTAAAAGTTTTCTGATTTAACTGTGTATGCATTTAGTTATTTATAGTTTTTATTTTAAAAAAATAAAAAAAATATTTTTAATATTTTTTGATATTTTCAAATGTTATAACCTTTGAAAATATAATAATTTTTAAATTTTTTTCAAAAATGAATTTAATATTTAGTTATAATAATCATTATATTTATATTTCATATAAATTCAATATAAATAATTTTATTTATAAATATTCTAATAATTATTAAAAAAATAAAATAATAATCTATTATTAATAAGATAGATATCAATTAAAATATAATTACAAAACCAAAAATGATTAAGAAGCAAAGCAAAATAAATTACTATATAATAATTTTTTGTTTTTAAATTTTTTTTTTTTAAAAGTTTATCAATATTTTTTTGATGAAAAATAATTTAAATAAATTATATTTGTCTAACTCTTAATTTATTTTTTAATTAATATTTTTATAAAAATTAACAAATAAATATTAAAATGAATATTTAAAATTATAATGAAAAAAAATGATATTTATTCTTTATTATTTAGGGTATACCGGTTTAATTTAAATTATATCTGTCTTACTAATAATTTATTTCGTAATTAATATTTTTTAAAAAATAAACTGTTAAATAATTAAAATAAAAATTTAAAATTATACTGAATAAAAATTAAAATTAGATTTATGAATTATTATTAATGTATACCAGTTTAATGGTTTAAGTATTTATAGGTTTAGTCATTTAGAAGTTTAGTGATTTATGTTTTTAGGCATTTAGTTGTTTATAGGTTTTATTTAAACAATGAAATATCAAAAAAATTAATTTTGATATTTTTTCACATTTTCAAAGTTTATAATATTTGAAAATATAATAATTTTTAAATTTTTTTCAAATGTAAATATAATATTAAGTTATAATAATCTTAATAATTAAAAGTAATTTAAATTCAATATAAATAATTACATTGCTAGATATTATAATATTGATCAAAAAAAATTTAATAAACTATTATTAATAAGATAGATATTATTTAAAATATATTTGCAAAATCTAAATTTATTCAAAATCAAAGTAAAATATATTACGAAATAATAATTTTTTTTAATGTTTTGCTTTTTTTATAAGTTTATATTTTTGTTTTTAAAAGTAAATTATTTAAATTATATTTGTCCTACTCATAATTTATTTTGTAATTTATAATTCTATAATAATAAACTACTAAATAATTAAAATGAATATTTAAAATTATAATGAATACAAATAAAATTGAGATTTATAATATATTATTCAGGATATACCGGTTTACTAGTTTAAGCATTTATGTGTTTTGTGGTTTAGGAGTTTAGTGATTTATTGTTTAACCTTTAGTGATTTATAGTTTTTATTTAAAGAATGAAAAAAAGATTCATTTTTTGATTTTTTTAATTTTTGAAGGTTATAACATTTGAAAATATAATAATTTTTAATTTTTTTTAAATGTGAATATAATATTTAGTTATAAAAATCTTAATAATTTATATAATGTAAACTAAATATAAATAATTTTACTGATAGATATTATAATAATGATCAATAAATTAATTAATAAACTAGTATTAATAAGAATGATATAAATTAAAATATAATTATTAAATTTAAAATGATTAAAAATAAAAATAAGATATATTAATAAAAAATAATTTTTTATTTTTAAAATTTTTCCGATTTTTATAAGCATATATATTTTTTTTGATGAAAAATAAATTATTTAAATTATATCTGTCTCACTAATAATTTATTTTGTATTTATAATTTCTATAAAAATAAACTGATAAATAATTAAAATGAATATTTAAAATTATAATGAATACTAATAAAAATGAGAATTATGATTTTTTATATAGACTATACTAATTTAATATTTTGAGTATTTATGAGCTTCGGGGATTATGAGTTTAGTCATTTTAGTATTTAGTCATTTAGTGGTTTATAGGTTTTATTTAAAAAATAAAATAAAATAAAAATATTTTTGTTATTTTTTCTCATTTTTGAAGGTTATAACTTTTGAAAATATAATAATTTTTGCAAAACCTAAAATGATTCAAAATCAAAGTGAAATATTTTACTAAATATTAATTTTAAATTTTTAAATTTATGTATCCATTTATATGCTTATATATTTTTTGATGAAAAATAAATTGTTTAAATTATATTTGTCTCAATAATTATTTATTTTTTAATTTATATTTCTATAAAAATAAACTAATAAATAATTAAGATGTATGATTAAAATTATAATGAATACTAATAAAAATGAGATTTATTATTTATTATATATAGTATACCGGTATAATGGTTAAATTATATAAGGGTTTTGTCATTTAGAAGTTTAGCAATTTATGTTTTTAGGCATTTAGTGGTTTATAGGTTTTATTTATATAATAAAAATAAAAAAAAAATTTGATTTTTTCTGATTTTCAAAGGTTATAATCTTTGAAAAGAAAATAATTTTCAAAATTTTTTGAAATGTGAATACTATGTATAATTGTATTAATCATACTAATTATATATCATATAACTTAAATATTAACAGTTTTAATGATAGATATTATAATAATGATCTAAAATTAAATTAACAAACTATTATTAAAAATCTAAATATTAATTAAAATATTTTTACATAACACAAAATGATTCAAAATCAAATCAAAATATATTACTAAAAAATAATATTTAATTTTTAAATTTTTCCTTCTTTTTTTAAGCTTATATATTTTTTTGATTAAATATAAATTATTTAGATATTATTTGTCTTATTCGAAATTTATTTTGAATTAATTTTTCTAAAAAATTTAACTATAAATAATTAAAATGAATATTTAAAATTATAATAAATAGAAATATAAACGAGATTTATTATTTTATAAGTAGAATATAGATTTTAAAAGGTTTATGTATTTAGGAGTTTTGGTGGTTATAAACTTACTAATTTAAGTAAGTAATCATTTAATGAACTATAGGTTATTTTTAAAATATGAAATAACAAAAAATTTATTTTTATTATTTTTTCTCCTTTTTTAAGGTTATAACTTTTGAAAATATAATAATTTTTAAGTTTTTTTCAAAAGTGAATACAAAATTTATTTATAATAATAATAATAATTATAAATCATATAAATTCAATATAAACAATTTTATTGATAGTTATTCTAATAATTATCAAAAAATAAATTAAAAATATATTATGAATAAGATTGATATTACTTAAAATATAATATCAAAACCTAAGATGATTCAAAAGCAAAGCAGAATATATTACTAAATATTAATTATTTGTTTTTAAATATTTATTCTTTTTATAAGCTTATCTATTTTTTGATGAAAAATAATTTTTATAAATTATATTTTTAACTCATAATTTATTTTATAATTAATATAGATATACAAATAAAAAACTAAAATCAAAATGATTTTTTTAATTTATAATGAAAACAGATAAAAATGTAATTTATTAATTATTATTTATTGTATACCGGTTTAAAGAATTATCTATATAGGGGTATCAAGAATTTGTAGTTTAGTGATTTAAGTGTTTACGCATTTAGTGGTGTATAGGTTTTATTTAAACAATGAAATAACAAAAATATATATTTTTTTTTATTTTTTCACATGTTCAAAGGTTATAATCTTTGAAAATATAAAAATTTTAAAACTTTTTTTAAAAGTGAATACAATATTTAGTTATAATAATTATTAAATTTATATATCATATAAATTCAATATAAACAATTTTATTGATATATATTCTAATAATGATCAAAATATAAATTAATAATCTATTATTAATAAGATATATATCATTTAAAATATAATTACAAATATTAAAATGATTCAGAAGCAAAGCAAAATATAATACTATATAATAATTTTTTGTTTTGAAATTTGTTTTTAAAAATTTATCTATATTTTTTTTTGATGAAAAATAATTTATATAAATTATATTTGTTTAACTCATAATTTATTTTGTAATTAATATTTATATAAAAATAAACAAATAAATAATTAAAATGAATATTTAAAATTATAATGAAATAATAAATGAGTTTTATTATTTATTATTTAGGGTATACCGGTTTAATTTAAATTCGATTTATCTATCTAAAAATTTATTTTGTAATTAATATTTCTATAAAAATAAACTGATAAATAATTAAATTTAAAATTTAAAATTATTCTGAATAAAAATTAAAATGATATTTATGATTTATTATTAATGTATACCAGTTTAATTGTTTAAGTATTTAAAGGTTTTTTAATTTAGGTGTTAAGCGATTTGTGTTTTTAGGCATTTAGTGGTTTATAGGTTTTATTTAAACAATAAAATAACAAAAAAATATTTTGTAATTTTTTTTCATTTTTATAGGTCAAAACCTTTGAAAATATAATAATATTTAATATTTTTTGAAATGTGAATATAATATTTAGTTATAATAAAATTAATAATTATATATCATATAAATTCAATATAAACAATTTTTTTGATAGATATTATAATAATGATGAAAAATTAAATTAATAAATTATTAATAATAAGATAGATATTAATTAAAAAATATTGACAAATCCCGAATTGATTCAAAATTAAAGTAAAATATATTACTTTATAATAATTTTTATTCTTTAAATTTTTACTTATTTTATAAGCATAAATACTTTTATTGATTAAAAATAAATTATTTAAATTATATATCTCACACTTATAATTTATTTGTAATAAACATTTCTATAGAAATAAACTAATAAATAATTAAAATAAATATTTAAAATTATAATAATTAGAAATAAAAATTAAATTTATTAATTATTAAGTAGTATATAGCGGTTTAATGGTTTATGTATTTAGGAATTACGAGGTTTAGGAGTTTACTGATTTAACTATGTATGCATTTAGTGGTTATAGGTTTTATTTAAAAAATAAATAAACAAAAAAATTATTTTTATTATTTTTTGATATTTTCAAATGTTATAACCTTTGAAAAAATAATAATTTTTAATTTTTTTTTCAAAAGTGAATTCAATATTTAGTTATAATAATCATTATATTTATATTTCATATAAATTCAATATAAATAATTTTATTGATAAATATTCTAATAATGATCAAAAAATAAAGTAATAATCTATTATTAATAAGATAGATATGAATTAAAATATAATTACAAAACCTAAAATGATTCAGATGGAAAGTAAAATATATTACTATATAATAAATTTTTGTTTTGAAATTTTTTCTTCTTTTTATAAGTTTATCTATATTTTTTGATGAAAAATAATTTACATAAATTATATTTGTCTAACTCCTAATTTATATTGTAATTAATATTTAATAAAAATAAATGAATAAATAATTAAAATGAAAATTTTAAATTATAATGAAAAAAATAATATTGAGATTTATTATTTATTATTTAGGGTTTACCAGTTTAAAAGGATTATCTATTTAGGATTTTCGAGATTTTGGAGTTATTGACTTAAGTGTTTATGCATTTAGTAGTTTATACGATTTATTAAAACAATGAAATAAGAAAAAAATTTTTTTTGATATTTTCTCACATTTTCAAAGGTTATAACCTTTGAAAATATAATAATTTTAAATTATTTTAAATATGTGAATATAATATTTAGTAATAAGAATCATTACAATTATATATAATATAAACTAAATATAAACAATTTTATTGATAGATATGATATCAATTATCAAAAAATAAATTAATATGCTATTATTAATATGATAGATATAAATTAAAAGATAATTGCAAAACCTAAAATTATTCAAAATCAAAGTAAAATTTATTACCAAATAATAATTTTTGTTTTTTAGTTTTTACTTCCTTTTATTAGCTTATATTTTTTTGATGAAAAATAAATTATTTAAATTATATTTAAGGTTTACGAGTTTAAAGTTTTAAGTGTTTAGGGACTTTTGTGTTTAAGAGTTTATAGATTTAAGTATTATTTTATTGAAATATTAATTACAAAATAAATTATTAGTGAGACAAATATAATTTAAATTAAGCTGGTATACCTTAAATAATAAAGAATAAATCTCATTTTTTTTCATTATAATTTTAAATATTCATTTTAATTATTTATTAGTTTATTTTTATATAAATATTAATTAAAAAATAAATTATGATTTAGTCAAATATAATTTATGTAAATTATTTTTCATCAAAAAAAATATAGATAAACTTATTAAAAGAAAAAAAAAATTATAAACAAAAAATTATTATATAGTAATATAATTTGTTTTGCTTCTGAATCATTATAGGTTTTGTAATTATATTTTAATTGATGTCTTTCTTATAAATAAAAGATTATTAATTTATTTATTGATCATTATTAGAATATTTATCAATAATATTATTTATATTGAATTTATATGATATATAAATATAATGATTATTATAACTAAATATTGTATTCACATTTAAAAGAAAATTTAAAAATTATTATATTTTCAAAGGTTATAACCTTTGAAAATATCAAAAAATAATAAAAATAAATTTTTTATTATTTTATTTTTTTAATAAAACTTATAAACCACTAAATGCATACACAGTAAAATCAGTAAACTCCTAAACCTCATAATGCTTAAATACATAACCCATTAAACCGCTATATACTAATTAATAATTAATAAATCTTTATTTTATTTGTATTCATTATAGTTTTAAATATTCATTTTAATTATTTATTAGTTTATTTTCATAGAATTATAAATTAAAAATAAATTATGAGGAAGACAAATATAATTTAAATAATTTACTTTTGATAAAAAAAATATAAACTTATTAAAAGAAGCAAAACATCAAAAAAATTATTATTTAGTAATATATTTTATTTTGATTTTGAATAAATTTACGTTTGCAAATATATTTTAAATAAAATCTTTCTTATTAATAATAGTTTATTAATTTATTTTTTGATCATTAATATAATACCTATCTATATAATTGTTTATATTGAATTTACATGAAATATAATTATTAAGATTATCATAACTAAATATAGTATTCACATATAAATAAAATTTAAAAATTGTTATATTTTCAATGGTTATAACCTTCAAAAATGATAAAAAATAACAAAAATAAATTGTTTGTTATATCATTGTTTAAATAAAACTTATAAACCATTAAATGCCTGAACACATAAATCTCTAAACTCCTAAACCCCGAAGCCCTTAAATACTTAAACCTTTAAACTTGTAAACCTTAAATATAATTTAAATAATATATTAAAATATTAATCACAAAATAAATTATGAGTGATACAAATATAATATAAATAATTTATTTTTCATCAAAAAAAAATATAAGCTTATAAAAAGAAGAAAAAACTAAAAAAAAATATTATTATTTAGTAATAAATTTTACATTGTTTTTGAATCATTTTAGGTTTTTTAATTATATTTTAATTTATATCTATCATATGAATAATAGCATATTAATTTATCTTTTGATAATTAATATCATATCTATCAATAAAATTGTTTATATTTAGTTTATATTATATATAATTATAATGATTATTATTACTAAATAATGTATTCACATTTTTAAAAAAATTTAAAATTATTATATTTTCAAATGTTATAACCTTTGAAAATGTGACAAAAAATCAAAAATATTTTTTTTGTATTTTCATTGTTTAAATATAAACTATAAACCACTAAATACCTAAAAACATAAATCGCTAATCTCCTAAACGATAAAACATCTAAATACTTAAACCATTAAACTAGTAAACATTAATAATAATTCATAAATCTCATTTTAATTTTTATTCAGTATAATTTTAAATTTTTATTTTAATTATTTATCAGTTTATTTTTATAGAAATATTAATTACAAAATAAATTATTAGTGAGATAGATCTAATTTAAAATAATATCCCTAAATAATAAATAATAAATCTCATTTTTTTCATTATAATTTTAAATATTCATTTTAATTATTTATTTGTTTATTTATATATAAAAATAAATTACAAAATAATTTGATCTAAACAAAAATAATTTATATATATTATTTTTCATCAAAAATTATAGATACACTTTTTAAAAGAAAAACAATTTTCAAAATAAAGTACTTCTGTGTCAGTCTGACAGAGCTTGGAACAAACGGACTTGACTCGAACTTCGAACTAATTCGATGTCTTTACGTAGGTGAGCAGTCTTCCGTATCTAACTGCAAGTGTATTAAGTCCGCTAGCCCAGTTGCAGCTCTTGGTCTATGAGTGATCATATCAGCTGTGATTGATTTAGTCAGACTTCTTTCCCTAAACTTAATTTTAATTACTTGTTCCAAAAGAAGAGATTGAATGCCCCTCGGGCCCGTATACCCTTTATTTGTGTAATATTTCCTCGCTCATCGTTATGCGAAACCCCCTCACCAACAACTAGCCATTTTGACTGATACATTGAAATTTCCCTCAGAGCTTGTAGTTTCGGATGAACCGGTTTTCTTATGAAGAAACTTCTCCTGGAACATTAGAGGCTTAGGGAATAGAGAGAAGAAGAAGGTAGGATAGTAGGAAAAAAGAGATGCCGAATCATCCGGGGCAGAGTAGGGACTTTCCAGACCAGATTCAACAAGAGAGGCCTTAGCTGACGCTAATAAAGCCGTCTTGGGATCAAGTTTATCCTTTCTATACGGACAAAGGGATATGGATAGCATGCACACCCAAAGGCCTGAAAGAAAAAGACAGAAGACAATCTTCTTCTTCTGTAGATTTTGAATCGATGAGGACAGAAGTAGATTCCTCTCCAATTGTTTGTGGATACCTGATTGAAATGCTTTGGATAACCAAGAGGCGGTAGAAGCACCCCGGGATAGCAGAACCAAGACTCCTTTTCCAGTTAGGGCTGCGCCCTTTCGTACTGACCGAGATACGGAAGAATGGAGCTCATGGCTAGGAATTAAATGCATGATTAGAGAAAATGATCAAAGAACAAAGAGGCTTTATCTTAGAACCCCTGTTCTCAGCTGTGAGAGAGGTCTTGCATTTCTCCAAAAATCCCTAGGAAAGAATCACATGAAGAAGCGAAATTGGTTTGGCTCTTTGTTTTGTAGGAATCGGGCATTCCACTATGGGGTGGTAAATAGAATAGATGAATTCTCTCCCTCATCGATATCCTTTAAGAAGTTTGATTGAATTAAAAATAAGCTTTTCACGGGCCTTGAAGTTCGAAGATGTAAAAAAGGGATTTAGCTTTAGTCAAACCCCCACCCCCTATTCGATTAGTTTAAAAAGGCTTAGGCACCGTCCTACCCCCTAATGCAAGGAATCAGACGGCATGCGGCAAGCGTAACAAAGAATGGATTATCCCATATCTTCTTTGTATACCAACTGGTATATGTATGAATAAATGTTCTCAGAGTCTCCGCTTGAATAGGAAGAAAAGCCGACTCTAGCTCTAAACCAAATCACAACACAACATGAGCCCAACCCCTGGGAAATTCGATATAAAGTATAGGCCGAAAATGTCTTTCTGGACAAATGAATAGACCTTTCCTTACTTGACTTGCCAACAGGTAAAACCAGTAACCAAGTTCATGAGTCAATTTCTTATCTTGGTCCGAGGGGGCTAAGACTTTCAAAGAGTATTCGTGCAAAGGTCGGCGTGGTTGGGCTTGTGGATCGATTGCTTCGCCTTCGGATCAAAATGCTGCAAATGAGGGTAAAGTACATCTCTTGAGGTTCGATCAGAGGTTGAGTCATTGTTGTTGGGTGAAAAGAGTATCTGTGAGAAGCATCAAAACAATCAAACAATGACGATTGTTCGTGGAGGTTTCCACAGAAAGACCCATATATTCTGGCAAATGGATCACAATGACATGTATCACTTCATGCAGAGACAATTAGGATAGAAAGGGCAAAGCCAAAACCTTCACCTACTCCTATATATAAGAAGAATTATTATTTAGTAATATATTTTGCTTTGCTTCTAAATCATTTTAGGTTTTGTAATTATATTTTAATTGATATTTATCTTATTAATAATAGATTATTAATTTATTTTTTGATCATTATTAAAATATTTATCAATAAAATTGTTTATATTGAATTTACATGATATATAATTATAAAGATTATTATAACTAAATATTATATTTACATTGAAAATAATTTAAAAATTATTATATTTTTAATGGTTATCATCTTTGAAAATGAGATAAAATCACAAAAATAAATTTTTTGTAATTTTATTGTTTATATAAAAGCTATAAACTACTAAATGCCTTTATGCTTAAATAATTAAACTCTTATACCCAAAAACCCCAAAACACTTAAATACTTAAACAATTTCACCATCTTTAAAGGTTTAAGTATTTATAAATAATATATAAATATCTATCAATAAATAATAGTTTAATAATTTATTTTTTTATCATTATTATATTTATATTTATACTTAGTTTATTAATATCTATCAATAAAATTGTTTATTTTTAATTTACATGATATATAATTATTAAGTTTATTATAACTAAATATTGTATTCACATTTGAAAAAATTTAAAACTTATTTTATTTATAAAGGTTATAACGTTCAAAATTAATAAAAAATTTGAAAAATAATTTTTTTGTTATTTCATTATTTAAATAAAAAATATAAACTACTAAATGCCTAAACACTTAAATCAATAAACTCCTAAACTCCTAAATACTTAAACCATTAAATTGGTATACCCTAAATAATTAATCATAAATCTCATTTTTATTTGTATTCATTATAATTTCAATATTCATTTTAATTATTTATTAGTTTATTTTTATAGAAATATTAATTGCAAAATAACATTATGAATGAGAGAAATATAATGTTAATAATTTATCTTCAATAAAAAAATTTATAAGCTTATAAAAAGAATAAAAAATTTTAAAATAAAAAATTATTATTTAGTAATATATTTTACTTTGATTTTGAATCGTTTTAGCTTTTGCAAATATATTTTAATTAATATCTATCTTATTAATAATAGTTTATTAATATATTTAATGATCAGTATTATAATATCTATCAATAAAATTATTTATATTGAATTTACATGATATTTAATTTTTATGATTATTATAATTAAATATTGTATTAACATTTGAAAAAAATTAAAAATTATAAAATTTTCAATGGTTATAACCTTGAAAATGATAAAAAATTTTGGTGTAGCATTTCGAGGGGCCAGCAAGTCCTGGAAGCAGCCAGAAGTATGGGCGACCAGCTTGTAGAGGGCCCCACTAGCAAGTCAGGATGATAACATTCAGACAACTGACGAGACTGAGCAAAGTGGTCGGGAGTAAACCCAAGAGTAGCTAGGAGTGGGTCCCACTAGCATAGAAGGCCACCCAACCATCGCCCAACAAGAGTAGTGAGTAATCCATGATTAATTGGAGAGCCAGCAAAATCTGAAGCATCGCCAAGCAGGGCAAGTAAGAAATGGAGCCAGACCAGCCACACGGGAGCGAAAGATTCAAACTTGTAGTTTATGTGTGCAGTCTTATTTGAATTTTGGACTTAGTATGCACCATGTACTTGTAGAGACGGATCATGACATACTCACACACAGAATCTTGTTTGTTCTCTATGTAGCATGCAATGAGGGCAACTGGACCCATGAGTATCTCTAAGTGGGGCCCAATAATACATTCTGTAAATAAACATTAGGCGATGCTACATTCCCGAGAGCAGAAGACCAATCTTTATAGCATTTTGTAATTTTACTTGTATTCTATATTGGTTGTATGCGTAGATAATTAGACTATGAGATGGACCTCATCACAGATGCACACCGATGCATGTGTATGTTTTGATATTTTGTCGGTGCAACATACAGCCACTTCTTGGAGCTCGAGAAGGAAGCATTCTAACCCAAGAGATAGTCTTTTGAGGATCATTGGAGCAAAAGAATGTGGAATTCAGAGGTGAGAATGAATTGACAAAGTGCCGTAGATATGGACTTGTGGATTTATGGGTATTCAGTTTTACATGTATTCCATTGCATAGCAATGACATAGGCAAACGCTTGATGCTGCCTGCCACACACATGCACAATCTTATATTTGCATAGTTTTAATATGGTGCATCATTCAGGTTCCTCCAAAAGGCTTGGACGAATCCTAATGGAAAGGACGTAGTGCGCATAATGGCTCAATGCCAACTCTGAAGTCCGGTAATGCCAGTTGATTTTAGTTGTATTTGTACGCTTGAAATTATTAAGCAATATGTTTTTTTATGTATTTTATGCATAGAATCATTAAGGGGCATAGGATTTGGTGGGCTGGCCTAAATTAGTCAGCTTTTAGGCTCTTGTATGTTGTGTGCCTAAATGATAAATAAAGTGTTTATTTTCCAAAAAAAAAAACAAAAAAAACATAAACCCTAAACTTTAAATCCTAAACCTTAAACCATAAACTATAACCCTAATCCATAAACCATAACTCCTAAATCTCATGTTTTGCACTTTTATAATCAAATGACTAAGTGTTAAATTTAAATTGAAATTCACAACTTATAGGAATGTCACAGATTTATCTTTTTGTATATGTAACACAAAGTCATGACTCAAGGGGTGAGTCATGGATTCAGTCTCTTTCTTGCTTTAGATTATTGTAGCATTAGCAATCGTCATGATTGTATATTTTCTCTTTAGAACCCAAAATCATTTCGATGAGAATATGTCATAACTTGTGTCTCTTAGTTGAACATATTGTTATGACACTAAGAATGATCATGAATACATATTTAATCACTATAATACTGGGTCATAGTATTGGATATGACCATAGCTCGTGCATTTTATCTTTATATTGCAAAGTCATTGCACTAGGAATGATTCTAACTCTGGACATTCCTCAAGAGCAAAAGTGATGACCGTAGAAATAGTTAAAGCTCGAGTACTACTATTTAACTTACTATAGCTAAAATTCTTGGGATTATAAATATCACTATGGTTTTTTCCTTTGATTTGTGATCTCAAGTGTCAATATGCAAGACTAATATTTTGAGCAATGATTAAAACCTTTTATACATTTGAATATGATTCATTTATACCCTTTTGGGTTTTGTGAGCTCATATACATAACTCATTTAATATAAAAAGAAAGAAATGATACTTTTCATATCCATGAGGATATAAAAAAAGGGCTTAGATATGCCAATAAAATAAATTTATTGATTCTTGATTGAAAGAGAGCCCATACTTCTTGCCCTACTTAAACCACCAATGGGCTAGTTTGTTCTAATAGGCTACAAGGTTGTTTTTTTTAGAGGTGAACTATGTTTTAAAAAAATTGCTTTGAGTGTGTGCATGAAAAATATTTTAGAAGTAATTACAATAATCAATAAAATAGCATCCTCAACTACTAGCTATTTCAACACATAGGGGTACAACTTTGGTTTAGTCTGTTAGCGTACATGAGTCAAATTATCTTTGATAGCCCAGTAATTCAACATCAAATATTATGAGACATAATAAAGATAAAGTAAAAGCTCCTATTATTTTGGTTAGAGCTTTAGCAATCATTATAGAGTTGAGAGATAAACAAAATAAATTATTTTAATTATTCAGTATAATTTTAATTTTTATTTTATATATTTTTAAGTTTATTTTTATAGAAATATTAATTAAAAAATAATTATTAGTGAGACATATCTAATTTAAATTAAACCGGTATATCCTAAATAATAAAGAATAAATCTCATTTTTTTTTTCATTTTAATTTTAAATATTCAAATTTAATTATTTATTTGTTTATTTTTATATAAATATTTATTACAAAATAAAGTATTAGTTACACAAATATAATTTATATAAATTATTTTTCATCAAAATAATATAGATAAAATTTTTAAAAGAAAAAAAAATTTCAAATCAAAAAAACATTATTATATAGTAATATATTTTGCTTTGCTTCTGAATCATTTTAGGTTTTGTAATAATATTATAATTGATATCTATCATATTAATAAAAGATTATTATTTTATTTTTTGATCATTATTAAAATATTTATCAATAAAATAGTTTATATTGAATTTATATGATATATAAATATAATGATTATTATAACTAAATAATGAATTCACTTTTGAAAAAAATTTAAAAATTATTATATTTTCTAATATTATAACCTTTGAAAATATCAAAAAATAATAAAAATTTTTTTTTTGTTTTTTTATTTTTTAAATAAAACCTATAAACTACTAAATGCATACATAGTTAAATAAGTAAACTCCTAGACCCCGTAATGCCTAAATACAATAACCATTAAACCGATATATAATACATAATAAATAATAAATCTAATTTTTATTTCTATTTATTATAATTTTAAATATTCATTTTAATTATTTATTAGTTTATTTTTATAGAAATATTTATTACAAAATAAAATATGAGTGCAACAAATATAATTTAAATAATTTAGTTTTAATGAAAAAATATACATACGCATATAAAAGAAATAAAAAATTAAAAATTTATAATTATTATCCAGTAATATATTTTACTTTAATTTTGAATCAATTTGGATTTTGTAAATATTTTTTAATTAATTTATATCTTTTTAATAATAATTTCAAAATTTAATTTTTGATCATTATTATAATATCTATCCATAAAAGTGTTTATATTGAATTTATATGATATATAATTATTAATATTATTATAACTAAAAAATTATATTTACATTCAAAAAATTTTAAATATTATTATTTTTTCAAAGGTTATAACCTATTAAAATTAGAAAAAATTATAAATTTTTTTTAATTATTTTATTGTTTAAATAAAACCTATAAACCACTAAATTCCTAAAAATATAAATCGCTATATTTTCAAATGACAAAATATTTAAATACTTAAACCATTAAACTGGTATACATTAATAATAAATCATAAATCTAAATTTAATTTTTATTTAATATACTTTAAAATTTTTATTGTAATTATTTATCAGTTTATTTTTATAGAAATATTAATTACAAAATAAATTATTAGTGAGACAGATATAATTAAAATTAAACTTGTATACCCTAAATAATAATTAATAAATCTTATTTTTTTTCATTATAATTTTAAATATTCATTTAAATTATTTATTTATTTATTTTTATATAAATATTAATTACAAAATAGATTATGAGTTAAACAAATATAATTTATATAAATTATTTTTAATCAAAAAATATAGATAAACTTTTTAAAATAAAAAAAAATTCAAAACAAAAAATTATTATATTGTAATATATTTTGCTTTGCTTTTGAATTATTTTAGGTTTTGTAATTATATTTTAAATGATATGTATCTTATTAATAGTATATTATTTATTTATTTTTTGATCATTTTATTAATATTTATCAATAAAATTGGTTATATTGAATTTATATGATATATAAATATAATGATTTTTATAACTAAATATTGTATTCACTTTTGAAAAAAATTTAAAAATTATAATATTTTCAAAGGTTATAACCTTAAAAAATGAAAAAAAATAATAAAAAAAAATTTTTGTTATTTCATTTTTTAAATAAAACCTATAGATCATTAAATGCTTACTTAAATCAGTAAGCTCATAAATCCCAAAACCCCTAAATACATAAACCATTTAACAGCTATATACTACTTAATAAATAATAAATCTCATTGTTATTTCTATTTATTATAATTTTAAATATTCATTTTAATTATTTATAGTTTAATTTTTTAGAAAAATTAATTACAAAATAAATTTCTAGTGAGACAAATATTATTTAAATAATTTATTTTTTTAAAAAAATATATGCTTATAAAAAGAAGGAAAATTTTAAATATTAACTATTATTATTTAGTAATATATATTGATTTGATTTTGAATCATTTTGTGTTATGTAAATATATTTTAATTAATATTTATATTATTAATAATAGTTTATTAATTTAATTTTTGATCATTATTATAATATCTATCATTAAAATTATTTATATTGAATTTATATGATATATGATTAATAAGATTAATATAATCATACATTGTATTCACATTTCAAAAAATTTTATAAATTATTTTATTTTCAAAGTTTATAACCTTTGAAAATCAGAAAAAATCAAAAAATGAATTTTAAATTTTTATTATATAAAAAAAACTATAAACCACAAAATGCCTAAAAACATAAATTGCTAAACTCCTAAACGACAAAACTCCTAAATAATCAAACTATTAAACCGGTATACTATATATAATAAATCATAAATCTCATTTAATTTGTATTCATTATAATTTTAAATATTCATTTTAATTATTTATTAGTTTATTTTTTATAGAAATATCAATAACAAATAAATAAAAAGTGAGACAAATATAATTTTAATAATTTATTTTTAATAAAAAAAAAGCTTATATAAAGAAGTAAATATTTAAAAACAAAAAATTATTATTTAGTAAAATATTTTACTTTGATTTTGAATCATTATATATAGGTTTAGCAATTATATTTTAATTGTGATCAATCTTATTAATAATAGTTTATTAATTCATTATTTGATCATTTTTATAATATCGAAAAATTAAATTATTTATATTCAATTAAAATGACTTATAATTATTAAGTTATTATAACTAAATATTATATTTACATTTGAAAAAAATTTAAAAATTATTATATTTTCAAATGTTATAACCTTCAAAAATGAAAAAAAATCACAAAAATAATTTTTTATTATTTTATTATTTAAATAAAACTTATAAACCACTAAATGCCTAAACATTTAAATCTCTAGACTCCTAAATCCCCTAAATACTTAAACCATTAACCCTATATAACCAAAAAAATAAATAATAAATCTCATTTTTATTTGTATTCATTATAATTTTAAATATTCATTTTAATTTTTTTTAGTTTATTTTTATAAAAATATTAATTACAAAATAAATAATGAGTGAGACATATATAATTTAAATAAATAATTTTTTATGAAAAAAAATATAAGCTTATAAAAATAAACAAAATTTCAAAAATTTAAAATTTTACTTAGTAATATAATTTACTTTGATTTTCAATTATTTTGGGTTATGCAAATATATTTTAATTAATATCTGTCTTATTAATAATAGTTTATTAATTTATTTTTTATCATCAAAATAATATATATTAATAAAATTTTTTATATTGAATTTACATCAAATATTATTATTAAGATTATTATAACTAAGTATTGTATTCATATTTTATAACTATTAATACAATTATTATATTTTCAAAGGTTATAACCTTTGAAACACGAAAATTCATAAAATTAAATTTTTTGAAATTTCATTGATTAAATAAAACCTATAAATCAATAAATAAAATCTAAATGTGTAAACATATCATTCAATAAACTCATTAACCCCAAAACCACAATAAACATAAACCATTAAATAAGTATACCCTAAATAATAAATCATAAATCTCATTTTTATTAGTATTCATTATAATTTTATGTATACATTTTAATTATTTATTAGTTTAATTTTATAGAAATATAAATTAAAAAATAAATTAATAGTTAGAGAAATATAATTTAAATAATTTAGTTTTCATCAAAAAATATATAAGCTTATAAATGGATACAAAAATTTAAAAAATTAAAATTAATATTTAGTAAAATATTTCACTTTGATTTTGAATCATTTTAGTTTTTGTAAATATATTTTAAATAATATCTATCTTATTAATAATAGTTTATTAATTTATATTATTATCATCATCATAATGTCTATAAAAAAATTATTTATATTGAATTTACATAATATATAATCATTTTATTATTATAACATAATAATATTTTCATATTTAAAAAAAAATTAAAAATTATTATGTTTTCAAAGGTTATAACATTTGAAAATAAGAAAAAATAAAAAAATATATATTTTGCTATTAGATTTTTTAAATAAAATCTATAAACCACAAAATACCTAAATTCTTAATGACTAAACTCCTAAACCTCGAAGCCCATTAATACATTAGTTTTTAAATTAGTATACTCTAAATAATATATAATAAATCTAATTTTTATTAGTATTTATTATAATTTTAAATATTCATTTTAATTATTTATCAGTTTGTTTTTATAGAAATATTAATTACAAAATAAATTATTAGTGAGACAGATATAATATAAATAATTTATTTTTAATCAAAAAATATTGATCATAAAAAGAGGCAAATTTTTTAAAACAAAATATTATTATTTAGTAATTTATTTTAATTTAATTTTGAATAATTTTAGATTTTGAAATAATATTTTAATTTATATCATTCTTTTTTAATAATAGTTTATTAATTTATTTATTGATCATTATTATAATATCTATTAATAATATTATTTATATTGATTTTACATTATATATAATTTTCAAAATTATTATAACTAAATATTATAATCACATTTTAAAAAAAAATTGAAAATTATTATATTTTCAAAGGTTATAACCTTCAAAAATTAGATAAAATCACTTAAGGCATAAACACTTAAATGACTAAATATCAAAACACCTAAATACTTAAACCATTAAACCTGTATATCCTAAATAATAAATAATAAATCTCAATTTTATTTGTATTCATTATAATTTTAAATATTTATTTTACTTATTTATTAGTTTATTTTCATAGAATTATAAATTACAAAATAATTTATGAGGAAGACAAATATAATTTAAATAATTTATTTTTAATAACAAAAATATAAACTTATAAAAAAAGCAAAATATTAAAAAAAATTATTATTTAGTAATATATACTCTGATTTTGAATAAATTTAGATTTTGCAAATATATTTTAAATAATATCTATCTTATTAATAATAGTTTATTAATTTATTTATTGATCATTATTTTAATATCTAGCAATGTGATTATTTATATTGAATTTAAATGACTTATATTTATTAATATTATTATAACTAACTATTATAATAACCTTCAAAAATTAGAAAAAAAAATAAAAATAAATTTTTTGTTATATTATTGTTTAAATAAAACTTATAGACCACTAAATGCCTAAACACTTAAATTAATAAACTCCTAAACACAAAAGACCCTAAATACTTAAAACATTAAACTCGTAAACCTTAAATATAATTTAAATAATTTATTTTTCATCAAAAAAAACATAAGCTTATAAAAAGAAGCTAAAACTAAAAAAACAAAAATTATTATTTGGTAATAAATTTACTTGGATTTTGAATAATTTTAGGTTTTGCAATTATATTTTAATTTATATCTATCATATTAATAATAGCATAATAATTTATTTTTTGATAATTGATATCATATCTATTAATAAAATTGTTTATATTTAGTTTATATTATATATAATTATAATGATTCTTATTGCTAAATATTGTATTTATATTTTTTAAAAAAATTAAAATTATTATATTTTCAAACGTTATAACCTTTGAAAATGTGAGAAAATATCAAAAATAATTTTTTGTTATCTCATTATTTAAATAAATCCTATAAACTATTAATTGCCTAAACATTTAAGTCAATAACTCTGAAATCTCAAAAACCATAAATAGATAATCCTTTTAAACTATCATACCCTAAAAAATAAATAATAAATAATAAATCTCAATATTATTTTTTTCATTATAATTTAAATTTTTTTTTAATTATTTATTCATTTATTTTTATTAAATATTAATTACAATATAAATTATGAGTTAGACAAATATAATTTATATAAATTATTTTTCATCAAAAAATATAGATAAACTTATAAAATGAAAAATAAATTTATAAACAAATATTTATTATAAAGTAATATATTTTGCTCTCATTCTGAATCATTTTAGGATATATAATTATATTTTAATTGATATCTATCTTATTAATAATAGAGTATTAATTTATTTTTTGATCATTATTAGTATATTTATCAATAAAATTATTTATATTGAATTTATATGAAATATAAATATAATGATTATTATAACTAAATATTAAATTCACTTTTGAAAAAAATTTAAAAATTATTATATTTTCAAAGGTTATAACATTTTAAACTATCAAAAATTAATAAAAATAAATTTTTTGTTTATTTTTTTTTAAATAAAAGCTATTCCCACTAAATGCATACGCAGTTAAATCAGTAAACACCTAAACCCCATAATACATAAAAACATAAACCATTAAACAGCTATATAATACATAATAAATAATAAATCTAATTTTTATTTCTATTTATTATAATTTTAAATATTTATTTTAATTATTTATTAGTTTATTACTATAAAAATATTTATTACAAAATAAATTATGAGTGCGAGAAATATAATTTAAATAATTTTTTTTAATCAATAAAAGTATTTACGCTTATATAATAAGTAAAAATTTAAAAATTAAAAATTATTATTAAGTATTATATTTTACTTTAATTTTGAATCAATTTGGGTTTTGTAAATATTTTTTAATTAATATATATCTTATTATTAATAGCTTATTAATTTAATTTTTGATCATTATTATAATATCTATCAATAGAATTGTTTATATTGAATTTATATGATATATAATTTTTAATATTATTATAACTGAATATTATATTCACATTTCAAAAAATTTTAAATATTATTACTTTTTCAAAGTTTATGACCTATGAAAATGAAAAAAGTATTACAAATTTTTTTTATTTTATTGTTTAAAAAAAACATATAAACCACTAAATGCCTAAAAACATAAATTGCTAAACTCCTAAATGACAAAACCTCTAAAAACTTAAACAAATAAACTAGTATACATTAATAATAAATCATAAATTTCATTTAAATTTTTATTCTGTTTAATTTTAAATTTATATTTTAATTAATTATTAGTTTTTTTATAGAAATATTAATTACAAAATAAATTATTAGTTAGATAGATCTAATTTAAATTAAACTGGTATACCCTAAATAATAAATAATAAAACTCATTTTCTTTCATTATAATTTTAAATATTCATTTTAATTATTTATTTGTATATATTTTAAATAATTATTAATTACAAAATAAATTATGAGTTAAACAAATATAATTTATATAAATTATTTTTCATCAAAAATCTATAAATAAACTTTTTAAAAGAAAAAAAAATTTCAAAACAAAAAATTATTATATAGTAATTTATTTTGTTTTTCTTTTGAATCATTTAAGGTTTTGTAATTATATTTTAATTGATATCTATCTTATTAATAATAGATTATTAATTTATTTTATGATCATTATTAAAATATTTATCAATAAAAATATTTATATTGAATTTATATGATATATAAATATAATGATTATCATGACTAAATATTATATTCACTTTTGAAAAAAATTTTAAAATTATTATATTTTCAAAGGTTATAAACTTTGAAAATGTGGAAAAATAAAAAAAAATATTTTTTTTATTATTTCATTTTTTAAATAAAACCTATACACCACTAAATGCCCAAACACTTCATAGACTAAACAACAAAATCTCTAGTGTAAAGGACAATACTGTATTATAAATTTGAGTGGTATCAGAGGGAGGTTTAGGCGGTTCTACAAAATGATTTTGAAATTGTTTGTAAATGATTTTGAATTTTATTTTTATGACATGCATTGCATTTGCATATAAAGGATGACGTGACTCTGACGCGGATCTTGTTGGTTTTAATAGGTGAAACATGGATACAGATCCCTTTAGGGTTGAGGATGACCAAGAGAATCATCAAGATAGTCTTGCTAGTGTGGAAGGTGGGCAAGCTTCTCATGCTCCACCAATGAAGGAACCAAATCCTGCTACAGGGGGTACTAGAGATATCCTCCAGCAATTAGCTCAGGCGTTACAAAGAGCAGCACAACCAGTTGCGGCTGCCCCTCAACGATCTGCCATTGAGAGGATGGCAAGGTATCGACCGGTGGATTTTATGGGAAGGAAAGATGATGAGCCTTCTATGGCAGAGAATTGGCTCGAGAGGACCGAGCGAATGCTTGTGCAAATGCATTGCACGGTAGAAGAGAAATTAGAATGTGCAATCTCACTCCTTCAAGATGAAGCTTATCAATGGTGGGTTTCCATGACTAGCACCGCACCACAAGAGAGTATTACATGGAAATTTTTCTTGGATGAATTCAAGAAACAGTATGTGGGTCGCATTTACTTGAACGACATGAGGAGAGAATTTCATAATTTAAGGCAAAGACAGATGAGTGTGACAGAATATCAGAGAGAATTCACACGGTTGAGCAAGTATGCTCTCGAGATACTTGTGAGTGAGGAAGAAAAGTGTCGTAGGTTTGAAGACGGCCTTAATGACCTTATTCGGGCCCATGTCACAGGATTCTGCCATGATGATTTTTCCAAAATTGTGACATGTGCATTGAATGTGGAAAGAGTAAAGAAAGAGGAAAAAGAGAGAAAAGATAAAAGACAGGAAAAGAAAAATCCTAGTCAGTCTATTTCACAACAACAGCAAAGTAAGAGATTCAGAGGAGCACAGGGTTCCAATCAGCCTACAGCTCAAGCTGCCAATAGGAATACTATTCTATCGGCACCGTCAATTGCGAGTACACCAGGAGGTGCTTCTAGAGGACAGATTGCTCCTCATTGCTCCCATTGTGGGAAAAATCATAAAGGAGAATGTTGGAGACTTACAGGTGCTTGTTTGATTTGTGGATCCAAAGAGCATAGAGCGAGAGATTGTTCAAAAGCTCGGTCATTTACAGCACCCCAGACTGGGGGTACAGCTTCAGTGGCACAGAAAGGCATCAAGAGTGTTGCATCACCGAGTGTTCAGAGACAGGGGGCACAGACCTTGGGTAGGCAAGATGGTCGTGCTCCAGCTAGAGCATATGCAATGAAAGCAGTGGAAGATACCGAGGCTCCAGATGTGATAATTGGTAATTTCCAAATCTTTGATACTACTGTACATGCATTGATTGACCCCGGGTCAACCCACTCATATATTTGTACTGACATACCTAGTGTGAAAAATTTACCGAGGAGTGGAACCGAGTATGACATCTTGGTGACGAACCCGCTTGGGCATAGTGTTATTGTGAATAGAGTGTATAGAGATTGCCCCATTCAAATACGAGAGTATGAGTTTCCTGGGGATTTGATCGAATTATCCTTTAAGGAGTTTGATGTGATTTTAGGGATGGATTGGTTGTCTCGACACCAAGTGATGGTGGATTGTAGAATGAAAAGAGTGACCTTGAGAACGCTGAATGAAGATGAAGTAACTTTCATCGGTGAGAGGTCAAACCACCTCTCTAATATGATATCCGCAGCCACTGCTAGAAAAATGGTGCGAAAAGGATGTGAAGCCTACTTGGCTTATATGATTGATACGGTAAAGGCAAGGCCTAGTGTATCCGATATCCCTACCGTTAGTGACTTTCCGAACATGTTCCCGGAAGAGTTGCCAGGATTGCCTCCACAAAGGGAAATTGAGGTTGCTATCGACATTGTACCAGGTGCCACACCGGCATCCATTACACCGTACCGAATGGCTCCAATGGAGTTAAAGGAATTGAAACTTCAGTTGCAAGAACTACTAGAAAAAGGGTTTATTCGACCAAGTATATCACCGTGGGGAGCTCCCGTGCTTTTTGTGAAGAAGAAAGATGGTACACTTAGGCTATGTATTGATTATAGACAACTAAACAAGTTGACCGTAAAGAATAAGTACCCATTACCCAGAATTGATGATTTGTTCGACCAATTGAAAGGTGCAAGTATCTTTTCTAAGATTGACTTGCGATCTGGGTATCATCAGTTGAGAATTAAAGATGTGGATGTGCATAAAACGGCGTTCACAACGCGATATGGACATTATGAGTTCCTTGTAATGCCGTTTGGTTTGACAAATGCTCCAGCGGCTTTCATGGACCTAATGAATCGTGTTTTCCGACCGTATGTGGATCAGTTTGTCGTAGTATTCATAGACGACATTCTTGTGTATTCGAAAAATCGGGAAAATCATGACACACACCTTCGGGTAGTGTTAGAGACTTTGAGAAAAGAGCAGTTGTATGCGAAATTGAGTAAGTGTGAGTTTTGGTTGAATGAAGTGTCATTTCTTGGGCACATTGTATCGAAAGAAGGAATCCGAGTGGATCCCAAGAAAATAAAAGTAGTTGTCGAATGGAAGCCACCAAGAAATGTTACAGAAGTGTGTAGTTTTCTGGGACTGGCAGGTTACTACAGAAGATTTGTTAAAGGGTTTTCGATGATCGCAGCTCCAATGACGAGACTGCTTCAGAAAAATGTGAAATTTAAATGGGGTGAAGAATGTCAAAGGAGTTTTGATAAGCTAAAAGCATTCTTAACCGAGGCTCCGGTTCTTACTCAGCCGACCTGCGGTAAGGAATATGTGATCTTTAGTGATGCTTCACTAAATGGACTTGGATGTGTCCTAATGCAAGAGGGTAAAGTGGTAGCCTATGCTTCAAGACAATTGAAGCCGCATGAAAAGAACTACCCCACGCATGATTTGGAATTAGCCGCAATCATATTTGCGCTAAAAATTTGGAGACATTATTTGTATGGAGAAAAATGTTTCATCTACACCGATCATAAGAGTCTTAAGTATTTGCCCTCACAACGAGAGCTTAACTTGAGACAACGTAGATGGATAGAGTTGATAAAAGACTATGATTGCGTGATTGACTATCACCCTGGGAAGGCTAATGTAGTGGCCGACGCTTTGAGTAGAAAGACAATGCAAACGCTTCGAGCGTTGAATGCTCATTTGTCATTGACAGAAGATGGTACAGTAGTGACAGAATTAATAGCGAGACCGAGTTTATTGAATCGAGTGCTAGAGGCACAAAAAAAAAGATGAGAAAATTGCTGTTATAGTAAGTCAGATTGGAACGGGTAAAGAAACCGAGTTCTCAATGAATGATAAGGGATTCTTGTATTATAAGGATCGGGTTTGTGTACCCAATGATGACGAGCTAAAGAAAACTATTCTGGAAGAGGCACACTGTAGATCTTTTGCTATCCATCCCGGTAGCACAAAGATGTATCAGGATTTGAAAATGTCATTCTGGTGGTCCGAAATGAAAAGAGATGTATCAGAGTTTGTAACAAAGTGTTTGGTTTGCCAAAGAGTAAAGGCAGAGCATCAAGTTCCTTCGGGATTATTGCAGCCTATCAGAATACCAGAGTGGAAATGGGACCGAATTACCATGGATTTTGTAGTTGGATTACCATTGATAGGTAAAAAGAATGACTCAGTTTGGGTTGTAGTAGACCGATTGACCAAGTCAGCTCACTTCCTACCAGTGAGAACTGACTATTCACTTGACAAGTTAGCAGAGTTGTATATCAAGGAAATAGTTCGGTTACATGGGATTCCTATATCCATAATTTCAGACCGAGATCCGAGGTTTACTTCGAGATTTTGGGAAAAATTGCAAGAGGCCTTGGGCACTCGACTGAATTTCAGTACAGCGTTTCACCCGCAGACGGATGGACAGTCAGAGAGAGTTATCCAGATTCTAGAAGATATGCTAAGGAGTTGTGTAATCGACTACGAGGGTAGTTGGGACAGACACATTCCTCTAGTTGAATTTGTGTACAACAACAGTTTTCAATCAAGCATTGGAATGACACCTTACGAGGCATTATATGGAAGAAAATGCAGAACACCAGTGTGTTGGACTGAGCTGAGTGAAAAGAAAGTAATTGGTCCCGACTTGATTCAGGAGACCGAAGAGAAAGTGAAAATGATCAGAGAAAGGCTAAAGGTAGCCATGGATAGACAAAAGTCATACGCCGACTTGAAAAGAAAAGACATTCGATTCGAGATCGGCGACAAAGTATTTTTGAAAGTATCGCCTTGGAAGAAGGTGATGAGATTTGGAAAAAAAGGCAAGTTGAGCCCTAGATTTATTGGACCGTATGAAGTGATTGAAAAAGTGGGTCCATTAGCGTACATATTGGCATTACCTCCGGAGTTGGAAAAGATCCATAACGTATTCCATGTTTCGATGTTGAGGAGGTACCGATCAGACCCATCACATGTAGTCTCGTCCGAGACAATTGAGCTTAGACCAGATTTGACCTATGACGAAGAGCCAGTGGAGATCTTGGCTCGTGAAGTGAAAGAATTACGGAACAAGAAGATTCCGCTAGTCAAAGTGTTGTGGAGAAACCATAAGACCGAGGAAGCCACTTGGGAAAGTGAAGAAACGATGCGGCAACAATATCCGCAACTGTTCATCTAAGGTAATTTCGAGGACGAAATTTCTTAAGTGGGGGATAGTTGTAACACCCCAAAAAAAAAAAATACCCTAGAATTTTTTTTATATAATAGTTTTTATTATATATTTCAGGTATGAAGTGAGTCAAACTTGGGTTTTTCCGGGAAAACCGATAAATTGTGAAATGTGAAATAAATATGTAAGCGTATGATTAAATGTTATATGTTAAAATGAGAAATTGATTGAACCCGAAAATTAATCCAAGTGTAAAGGACAAAGTTAGAATTTGTAAAATGAAAACCTAAAGGAAAATAATAATAATAATAATATTAAATAAAATAAAATGAAATAGAATGGGATTAAATGCCAAAGTAAATTAAATGTTAAAGGAAGAAATAGAAGACTTAAGTGCCAAAAAAGAAAAAAGAAAAAAATGATTTATTAAGTTAGGGACAAACAAGTCATTAGGAGAGGTTTAACTTAAAGACCAAAAATGGTCTTAGAACACCACAAATTGCCAAAGTCGTATTTGAGAGAAGGAGAGAGAGCAAAAAGAGGAGAAAACCTAGGGCAATGGGAGAAGATCGAACTTTTGGGTGATTTCTCATTTTTGTTCAAGATTTTTCAAGAATGAAGATGGAAGAAGCTAGAGAAAGTGTATCCAAGTGAAAGAGGTAAGAACACAAACCCTAGAATTTTATTTTTTATGATTTTTGAGTTGGGAAAAAAACCCTAATCATCCATGGGATTTGCTTGTGATTGGTTGAGGATGATATTAGGATGTTATTAGGAGTGATTGACATAATTTATTTTAAGTTTTGAGGTCTTTTGGAAGAAAATCACGAAGAAAGAAAATTATGGTGTTTCAAAGGAGATGCTGTCAATTTTTTTTCAAACCTATGTTTTTGTTTTAGTCATAACTTGGTCATTTCTTATCCAAATTGAGTGATTCAAATTGCTAAGTACACTATACTTATAGTATAACAAAATCTCTGAAGAAAAGGTATCCGAATTTGGAACCAATTGGACCCAGAAATTCGTTGAAGTGATGCTCTGTTTCGGATAAATTTCTGGTTCAATTCTGCAACAGTCATGTGTTTTGAAGTAGTTTTGGTTTTTAGGCCATAAGTTGAGTTTCACTCATCCAAATTGAGTGATTCAAAATTCTGGGTAAACTAAACTTCTAGGATACTAATTTACTTGAAGGAAGTATATGCAAATTATAACCTCAAAGTTCCCAGAAATTTGTCAAAGTTTGAGCTATATGTAAGAGCAATCTGATCTGTTTTGCAAATTGGAGTAGTATGAATGTAAAATGCAATAACTTGAGTTATATTGATCCAAATTGAACGATTCCAATTGGAAGAGAAACATGATAACCATAGATTTAAATGATTAGAATGGACCATTACCAAATTATGGAGTTAAGATCCCTGAAATTGAGAAAAAAACAGTAGGAACTGATTGAGCTGGGCATACTGACCAGTTTGGAATAAAGATGTCATAACTTGTGTTTGGGTGATCCAAATGAGATGATTCAAATTCCTACTAAAAATAGACTCATAGAGATATAATTTTTGTGAAGGATGTATGATCAAAATATGACTCAATCGTCCCCAGAAACTTTGGCAAGTGAGGTGTATTGGGTAGACATCAACCCTAACCAAAAATTCAAGAATGCAAAAGTGATTTTTTTTTTGGTTATTCTTTGATTGTGAAATATGTATGATGGATTAGGATTTAACGAGGAGGAAAGCCCAAGTTGAGTTCGAGATTCCCAAGACAGGAATTAAAGCACGACAATCTTTTTGGTTTGTTCTATTGACTTCTATTCCTAGTTTCAAGTTTTTGCATGTTTGTTCTATTTTTCCCTATTTTCGTTCAATATTTGAAATGCTTGTTTTAAATGCATAAGGAAAGCACATTGAACTGTTTAAAATGATTTGAAGAAATTGATTGTAAAATGATTGCATATGAAAATGGAATAACTATTGAAAGTGAACTATTTTACAAATGTATATATATATTGTGCTGTACATTGCAATAAAGGATTTGAACGCCCTTAATAGAATGTTAACCGTTTAGTTCGTATTAAGGATAGATTGGTATACCAATAGGGTCAAATAGCAGTACTGTGAACCATTGTATTGAGGTGTCACTCCGATCAGCAGCCCAGCGGGACCGTATCGGTAGTATTCACTAATTGATTGTTTATAACCAGTCAGCAGCCCAGCGGGACCGTACTGATTATAAAACCGTTTGATACCGGCCTGCAGCCCAGCGGGACCATGCCGGTGACTCTGATATCCTGTATATCGAAGACATAGGTTAAATTCTTTAAGGGCATAATTGAATTGATTGTCATAATTGAATTGAATTGAATTGAATTGCATAACTGAATTGATTTGATATTGTGAATTATTGGAATTGAAAGATATGCATGATTTGATTAATGCATGATTTATTGAATATGAAAGTGTATTTTTTTTGATGATCAATGAACCATAAATTTGTACTGACATTGAACCATAAATGATTGTATTTAAAACAAGTATATGTATTGTAATTACATTGATCATCCACAAAGATTTAAAAGTTGTAATTGTTCAATTGCATGATTTGATTTAAACTGAAACTGAGGAATGGGTATGTATAGAACCACTAAGCATGAAAATGCTTAGCGTATTGTTTTACCAATGCGCAGGTACCAAGTGACAGATAGGGATCAAAAGCAGACCCTAGATCAGGGAGCGTCGAGTCATAAAGAAGGAAATTTGGAGTATACTCCAACTTGTTCATTCATGTCATGTTTCTTTTTGAACATTGATATTTTGTAAAAACATTTTGAACTCTGGATATATATTTTGGAAATCATTTTGAAAAGGCATAGAAGGCTTTCATTGTAAAGGTATTATGTTAAATGTAAGTGTTTATGGGCTTGCCCAAAATTTGAAAACGCTTCCGCAAGGATATGATTTTGATTGAGTGATTGAGTGATTTTAGTGGCATCCCGGACTCGGTTCGGATCCGCCAAATGGGTCGGGCCGGGAACGGGGTGTCACACTATACCCCTATATAGATAATCCTTTAAACCAGTATACACTAAAAAATAAATAATAAATCACATTTTTATTTATTTCATTATAATTTAAAAAAATCAATTAGATTGTTTAGTTTTTTATTTTTATATATATATTAATTATAAAATAAATTATGATTCAAAAATATAATTTATTAAAAATATTTTTCATCAAAAAATATATAAGCTTATAAAAATCATAAAAATTTAAAAACAAATAATTATAATTTAGTTATATATTTTGTTTTGCTTTTGAATCATTTTAAGTTTTGATATTATATTTTAAGAAATAACAATCTTATTCATAATAGATTTTAAATTTATTTTTTGATAATTATTAGAATATCTATCAATAAAATTGTTTACATTGAATTTATATGATATATAATTATTATGATTATTATAAATATATATTGTATTCACTTTTGAAAAGTAATTTAAAAATTATTATATTTTCAAAGGTTATAACCTTAAAAAAAGAGAAAAAATAATAAAAATAAATTTTTTGTTATTTCATTTTTTAAAATAAAACATATAGATCATTAAATGCTTAATTACTTAAATCAGTAAGCTCATAGACCCCAAAACCCCTAAACACATAAACCTTTTAACAGCTATATACTACTTAATAAGTAATAAATCTCATTTTTAAATCTGTTTATAATAATTTTAAATATTCATTTTAATTAATAATAGTTTAATTTTTTATGAAAAATAATTACAAAATAAATTTTGAGTGAGACATATATTATTTAAATAATTTATTTTTAATCAATAAAAAATATAAGCTTATAAAAATAAAAAAATATTTGAAAATTAAATATTATTATTAAGTAATATATTTTGATTTGATTTTGAATCATTTTGTGTTATGTAAATATATTTTAATTAATATTTATATTATTAATAATAGTTTATTAATTTAATTATTGATCATTATAATACTATCTATCATTAAAATTGTTTATATTGAATTTATATGATATATAATTAGTAAGATGAATATAATTATACATGGTATTCACATTTCAAAAAATTTTAAAATTATTTTATTTTTAAAGGTTATAACCTTTGAAAATCAGAAAAAATCAAAAAAAAAAAATTTTTTTATTATATAAATACAAACTATAAACCACTAAATGACTAAAAACACAAATTGCTTAACTCCTAAATGACAAAACATCTAAATTATCAATCTATTAAACCGGTATACCATATATAATAAATCATAAATTTAATTTTAATTTGTAATCATAATAATTTTAAATATGCATTTTAATCATTTATTAGTTTATTTTTTTATAGAAATATTAATTGCAAAATAAATAAAGAGTGAGACAAATATAATTTTAATAATTTATTTTTAATCAAAAAATAAATATAAGCTTATAAAAAGAAGTACAAATTTAAAAACAAAAAATAATCATTTAGTAATATATTTTACTTTGATTTTGAATCAATATAGGTTTTGCATTTATATATTAATTGCTATCAATTTTATTAATAATAATTTATTAATTTATTTTTTGATCATTATTATAAAATCTGTCAATAAAATTACTTATATTGAATTTAAATGTCTTATAATTATTAAGATTATTATAACTAAATATTATATTTACATTTGAAAAAAATTTAAAAATTATTATATTTTCAAAGGTTATAACCTTCAAAAATAATAAAAAATCACAAAAATATTTTTTTTATTATTTTATTATTTTAATAAAACTTATAAACCACTAAATGCCTAATCATTTAAATATCTAGACTCCTTAACCCCAAACCCCCTTAAATACTTAAACCATTAAACCTATATAACCTAAATAATAAATAATAAATTTCATTTTTATTTGTATTCATTATAATTTTAAATATTCATTTTAATTATTTTTTAGTTTATTTTTATAGAAATATAAATTACAAAATAAATAATGAGTGAGACATATAATTTAAATATATTATTTGTTATGAAAATGAAATAAGCTTATAAAAATAAACAAAATTTCAAAAATTTAAAATTTTTTTAGTAATATAATTTATTTTGATTTTGAATTATTTTGGGTTCTGCAAATATATTTTAATTAAAATCTATCTTATTAATAATAGTTTATTAATTTATTTTTCGATCATTATAATAATATATATTAATAAAATTTTTTATATTAAATTTACATCAAATATAATTATTAAGATTTTTATAACTAAGTATTGCATTAATATTTTAGAAAGATTAAAAAATTATTATATTTTCAAAGGTAAATAACCTTTGAAAATAACAAAAATTCATAAAAATAATTTTTTTTTATTTCATTGATTAGATAAAACCTATAAACACCTGAATGTGGAAACATATAAATCAATAAACTCTTTAACCCCAAAACCACAAAAAACTTAAACAATTAAATAGTTATACCCTAAATAATAAATAATAAATCTAATTTTTATTATTATTCATTATAATTTTATATATACATTTTAATTATTTATTAGTTTATTTTTATAGAAATATAAATTTAAAAATAAATTATTAGTGAGACAAATATAATTTAAATAATTTATTTTTCATCAAAAAATATATAGGCTTATAAATGGATACAAAAATTTAAAAATTTAAAATTAATATTTAGTAAAATATTTTCACTTTGATTTTGAGTCATTTTAGGTTTTGCAAATATATTTTAAACAATATTTATCTTAATAATAATTTCTTATTACTTTTTTAGATCATTATTATAATAAATATCAATAAATTAATTTATATTTAAAATATATTATATATAATAATAATTATTATTATAACTTCATATTGTATTCACTTGTCAAAAAAATATTTAAAAATTATTATATTTTCAAATGTTATAACCTTCAAAAATGAAAAAAAATAACAAAAATAACTTTTTTGTTATTTTATTTTTTATATAAAACCTATAAACCACTAAATGACTAAATACTAAAATGACTAAACTCCTAAACCCCGAAGCCCATAAATACTTAAAACATTAAATTAGTATAGTCTAAATAATAATTCATATATCTCAGTTTTATTAGTATTCATTATAATTTTAAATATTCATTTTAATTTTTTATCAGTTTATTTTTATAGAAATATTAATTACAAAATAAATTATTAGTACGACATATATAATATAAATAATTTATTTTTCATCAAAAAAAATGCTGATAAAAAGCGGCACAATTTTAAAAATATAAAATTATTATTTAATAATATATCTCATTTTGATTTTGAATCATTTTAGATTTTATAATTATATTTAAATTTATATAATTCTTATAAATACAAGTTTATTAATTTATTTATTGATCATTATTATAATATCTTTCAATAAAATTATTTATATTGAGTTTACATTATATATAATTATTAAGATTATTATAACTAAATATTATATTCACATTTTAACAAAATTAAATATTATTATATTTTCAAAGGTTACAACCTTCAAAAATTAAAAAAAATCAAAAAATTAAATTTTTTGTTTTTTCATTATTTTAAAAAAACTATACATCACTAAAGTTCTAAACAATTAAATCACTAAACCCCAAAACACTAAAATAAAAAGCATTAAACCAGTATAACCTAAAAAAAATAATAAATCTCAATTTTATTTGTATTCATTATAATTTTAAATATTCATTTTTATTATTTAGTAGTTTATTATTATAGATTATAAATTACAAAATAAATTATTAGTAATATAAATATAAATTAAATAATTTATTATCAATAACAAAAATATAAACTTATAAAAAAAGCATAACATTAAAAAAATTATTATTTAGTAATATATTTTACTTTGATTTGAATAAATTTAGATTTTGCAAATACTTTTTAAATAATAACTATTTTATTAATAATAGTTTATTAATTTATTTTTTGATCATAATTATAATATCTAGCAATATAATAATTTATATTGAATTTAAATGAATTATAATTATGAAGATTATTATAAATCAATATTATATTTAAATTTGAAAAAAATTTAAAAATTATTATATTTTCAAAGGATATAATCTTGAAAAATTAGAAAAAATAATAAAAATAAATTTTTTTCTATATCATGGTTTAAATAAAACTTATAAACCACAAAATGCCTAAATACTTAAACATTTAAACTACTAAACACAAAATTTCCTAAATACTTAAACCTTTAAACTCGTAAACCTTAAATATAATTAAAATAATTTATTGAAATATTAATTACAAAATAAATTATGAGTGTTACAAATATAATTTAAATAATTTATTTTTTATCAAAAATGATTTTATTACCTTATAAAATGATGCAAAAACTAAAAAACAAAAATTATTATATAGTAATAAATTTACTTTGATTTTTAGTCATTTTAGTTTTTGTAATTAAATTTTAATATATATCTATCGTATTAATAATAGTTTATTAATTTATTTTTTGATAATTGATATAATATCTATCAATTAAATTGTTTATATTTAGTTTATATTATATATTGTTATAATAATTATTATTACTAAATAGTGTATTCACATTTTAAAAAAAATTTAAATTTATTATATTTTCCAAGGTAATCTTTGAAAATTTGAAAAATATCAAAAATAATTTATTTGTTATTTCATTGTTTAAATAAAACCTATAAACCACTAAATGCCTAAATACTTAAATGAATAACTTCTAAATCTCGAAAACCCTAAATAGATAATTTTTTTAATCAGATATTTCCTAAATAATAAACAATAAATCTCATTTTTATTTTTTTCATTATAATTTTAAATATTCATTTTAATTATTTATTTGTTTATTTTTATATAAATAACAATTACAAAATAAATTATGAGTTAGACAATTATAATTTATATAAATTATTTTTCATCAAAAAAAATATAGATAAACTTATTAAAAGAAAAAAAATTTAAAAACGAAAAATTATTATATAATAATATAATTTGCTTTGCTTCTGAATCATTATTGGTTTTGTAATTATATTTTAATTGATATATATCTTATTAATAATAGATTATTAATTAATTTTTTGATCATAATTAGAATATTTATCAATAAAATTGTTTATATTGAATTTATATGATATTTAAATATAATGATTATTATAACTAAATATTGAATTAACCTTTGAAAAAAATTTTAAATTTATTATATTTTCAAAGAATATAACCTTTGAAAATGTGAAAAAATAAAAAATATATATTTTTTGATATTTCATTGTTTAAATAAAACCTATAAACCACTAAATGCCTAAACACTTAATTTAATAACTCCTAAATCTCTAAAACCCTAAAAAGATAATCTTTTTAAACTAGTATACCCGAAATAATAAATAATAAATCTCAATATTATTTTTTTCAATATAATTTAAAATATTCATTTTAATTATTTATTCGTTTATTTTTATATAAATATTTATTACAAAATAAATAATGAGTTAGACAAATATAATTTATATAAATTATTTTTCATTAAAAAATATAGATAAACTTATAAAATGAATAAAAAATTTAAAAACTAAAATTTATTATATAGTAATATATTTTACTTTCCTTCTGAATCATTTTAAATTTTGTAATTATATTTTAATTGATATCTATCTTATTAATAATTATTTATTAATTTATTTTTTGATCATTTTTAGAATATTTATCAATAATATTGTTTATATTGAATTTATATGATATATAAATATAATGATTATTATAACAAAATATTGAATTCACATTTGAAAAAAATTTAAAAATTATTATATTTTCAAAATTTATAACCTTTGAAAATATCAAAAAATAATAAAAATAATATTTTTT
>JAREIK010003599.1:0-34232 GCA_029783825.1 Sapria himalayana | reverse complement strand
TTATATTTTTATTTTAATTATTTATCAGTTTATTTTTATAGAAATAATAATTACACAAATAATTATTAGTGTAGACAGATATAACTTAAATTAAACCATTATACACAAAATAATAAATAATAAATATCATTTTTTTAATTATAATTTTTAATATTCATTTTAATTATTCATTTTTTATTTTTATATTAATATTAATTAAAAGGTAAATTATGAATTAGACAAATATAATTTATGTAAATTATTTTTAATCAAAAAAATATAGATAAACATTTTAAATTAAAAAAAATTTCAAAACAAAAAATTATTATATAGTAATATATTTTGCTTTGCTTAAGAATCATTTTAAGTTTTCTAATTATATTTTAATTGAAATCTCTACTTATTAATAAAAGATTATTAATTTATTTTTGATCATTATTAAAATATTTATCACTAAAATTGTTATGTTAAATATGATATATAAATATAGGATTATTATAACTAAATATTTCTATTCCCTTTGAAAAAATTAAAAAATTATTTTCAAAGGTTAAACCTTTGAAAATATCTAAAAATAATAAAATAAATGTTTGTTATTTTATTTTTTAATTAATACCTATAAACGACAACCAGCATACACAATTAAATTAGTATACACACCCCGTAATACCTAAATACTATATAACTACTATATAATACATAATAATTAATAAATCTAAGTTTAATTTCTATTTATTATAGTTTATATATTCATTTTAATTATTTATTAGTTTATTTTTATAGAAATATTTATTATAAAATAAATTATGAGTGTGACAAAAATAATTAAAATAATTTATTTTTAATTTAAAAAAAATATATACGCTTATAAAAGAAGTAAAAATTTAAAAATTAAAAATTATTATCCAGTAATATATTTTACTTTAATTATGAATCAATTTGGGTTTGTAATATCTTTTAATTAATATCTATCTTATTATTAATAGGTTATTAATTTAATTTTTAATCATTATTATAATATCTTTCAATAAAATTATTTATATTGAATTTATATCATATATAATTATTAATATTATTATAACTAAATATTATATTCACATTTCAAAAAATTTTAAATATTATTATATTTTTCAAAGGTTATAAACCTATGAAAATCAGAAAAAATTACAAAATTTTTGTTGTTATTTATTAATTAAATAAAACCAATAAACCACTAAATGCCTAAAAACCTAAATCGCTAAACTTTTAAAAGACAAAACCTCTAAATACTAAAACCATTAAACCTGTATATATTAATAATAAATCATAAATATAATTTTAATTTTTATTCAGTATAATTTTAAATTTTTATTTTAATTAATTTTCAGTTTATTTTTATAGAAATTTAATTACAAAATAAATTATTAGTAAGACAGATCTAATTTAAATTAGACTGGTATACCCTAAATAATAAATAATAAATATCATTATTTTCAATTATAATTTTAAATATTCATTTTAATTATTTATTTGTTTATTTTTATAAATAAATTAATTACAAAATAATTTATGAGTTACACAAATATACTTTATGTAAATTATTTTTGATCAAAAAATTATAGATAAACTTTTTAAAAGAAAAAAAAATTCAAAATAAAAAATTATTATGTAGTGATATATTTTGCTTTACTTCTGAATCATTTTAGGTTTTGTAATTATATTTTACCTGATATATATCTTATTAATAATAGATTTTTATGTTATTTTTTCATCATTATTAGAATATTTATCAATAAAAATGTTTATATTGAATTTATATGATATATAAATATAATGATTATTATAACTAAATATTTTATTCACTTTTGAAAACAATTTTAAAAGTATTATATTTTCAAAGGTTATAACCTTTGAAAATGTGAAAGAATTAAAAAAAATATTTTTTCTTTGTTATTCTATTGTTTAAATAAAACCTATACATCACTAAATGCCTAAGCATTTAAATCACTAAACTACAAAATCCCGATACCTCTATATAGATAATCCTTTAAATCGGTATACCCTAAATAATAATTAATAAATTTCATTTTTATTTATTTTCATTATAATTTAAAAAATTCATTTTGATTATTTAGTTTTTTATTTTTATATATGTATTAATTATAAAATAAATTATGATTTAAAAAAATAATTTATAAAAATTATTTTTAATCAAAAAATTGATAAGCTTATAAAAAGAATAAAAATTTTTAAAAAATAATTATTATTTAGTAATATATTTTGCTTTGATTTTGAATCATTTTAGGTTTTGATATTATATTTTAAGTATTATCAATCTTATTCATAATAGATTTTTAATTTATTTTTTGTTAAGTATAAGAATATCTATCAATAAAATTGTTTATATTGAATTTATATGATATATAATTATTATGATTATTATAAATAAATATTGTATTCACTTTGGAAAAAAATTTAAAAATTATTATATTTTCAAAGGTTATAATCTTAAAAAATGATAAAAAATAACAAAAATAAATTTTTAGTTATTTGATTTTTTAAATAAAACTTATATACCATTAAATGCTTACTTACTTAAATTAGTAAGCTCATAAACCCCAAAACCCCTAAATACATAAACATTTTAACATTTATATACTTCTTAATAAATAATAAATCTCATTTTTATTTCTATTTATTATAATTTTAAATATTCATTTTAATTATTTATAGTTTAATTTTTTTAAAAAAATTAATTACAAAATAAATTTCGAGTGAGAAATATTATTTAAATAATTTATTTTTAATAAAAAAAATATAAGCTTATTAAATGAAAAAACAATTTAAAAATTAAATATTATTATTTAGTAATATATTTTGATTTGATTTTGAATCATTTTGTGTTATGTAAATATATTTTAATTAATATTTATATTATTAATAATAGTTTATTAATTTATTTTTTGATCATTATTATAATATCTATCATTAAAATTAGTTATATTGAATTTATATGATATATAATTAGTAAGATTAATATAATTATACATAGTATTCACATTTCAAAAAATTTTAAAAATTATTTTATTTTTAAAGATTATAAACTTTGAAAATCAGAAAAAAATCTAAAAAAAAATTTTTATTTTTATTATATAAATAAAACCTATAAACCACTAAATACCAAAAAACATAAATTGATAAACTCCTAAATGAAAAAACTCCTAAATAATCAAATCATTGAACCGGGATACCACATATAATAAATCATAAATCTCATTTTAATTTGTATTCATTAAAATTTTAAATATTCATTTTAATTATTTATTTGTTTATTTTTTATAGAAATATTAATTACAAAATAAATAATGAGATAGGCAACTATAATTTTAATAATTTATTTTTAATCAAAATAAAAATATAAGCTTATAAAAAGAATTAAAAATTGAAAAACAAAAAATTATTATTTAATAATATATTTTACTTTGATTTTGAATCATTATATATAGGTTTTGCAAATATATTTTAATTGCTATTAATCTTATTAAGAATAGTTTATTAATTTATTATTTGATCAATTTTATAATATCTAACAATAAAATTACTTATATTGAATTTAAATGTCTTATAATTACTAATATTATTATAACTAAATATTATATTTACTTTTGAAAAAAAATTTAAAATTATTATATTTTCAAAGGTTATAACCTTCAAAAATGATAAAAAATCACAAAAAATATTTTTTTATTATTTTATTATTTAAATAAAAGTTATAAACCACTAAATGCCTAAACAAATTAATCTCTAGACTCCTAAACCCCAAAACCCCCTAAATACTTAAACCATTGAACCTATATAACCAAAATAATAAATAATAAATATCATTTTTATTTGTAATCATTATAATTTTAAATATTCATTTTAATTATTTTTTACTTTATTTTTATAGAAATATTAATTACAAAATAAATAATGAGTGAGACATATATAATTTAAATAAATTATTTTTTATGAAAAAAAATATAAGCTTATAAAAATAAACAAATTTTCAAAAATTTAAAATTTTATTTAGTAATATAATTTACTTTGATTTTGAATTATTTTGGGTTCTGCAAATATATTTTAATTAATATCTATCTTATTAATAATAGTTTATTAATTTTTTTTTGATCATCAAAATAATATATATTAATAAAATATTTTATATTGAATTTACATCATATATAATTATTAAGATTATTATAACTAAGTATTGTATTGATATTTTAGAACTATTAAAAAATTATTATATTTTCAAAGGTTATAACCTTTGAAAATCATGAAAATTCATTAAATAAATTTTTTGTTAATTCATTGATTAAATAAAACCTATAAATCAATAAATAAAACCTAAATGTGTAAACATATAAATCAATAAACTCATTAACCTCAAAACCACAATAAACTTAAACCATTAAAAAGGTATACCTAAATAATAAATCATCAATCTCATTTTTATTAGTATTTATTATAATTTTATATATACATTTTAATTATTTATTAGTTTATTTTTATAGAAATATAAATTAAAAAATAAATTAATAGTTAGATGAATATAATTTAAATAATTTATTTTTCATTAAAAAATATATAAGCTTTTAAATGGATACAAAAATTTAAAAATTTAAAATTAATATTTAGGAAAATATTTCACTTTGATTTTGAATCATTTTAGGTTTTGTCAAATAGTTATGTATCTTTCAAACTCAAATTGGACCAATTTTTTTTTTCAAATAGGCTTAATACCACAAACGAGTTCCATTACCTTGTCGAAAGCTTCGACAAGTTGTCTTTGTTCAGCCGAGTGAACGTTAATCATAATAGCAATACTACATTTTTTAAACAATTACTTAAAATATTAAGAAATAGCTAAATATGACCACAAACACTGGTAGCATTAATTACAACTTAAGTAATTGATGACATTACGCAGCTTAATATAACAATGAAAAATACAACTAATAACAACCATGATAATAATCATTTCAAAGGTCCATCCCGGAACAGCAACGAAAATCTAAACCCAATTAATTATCTTTTCTACAACTCCTCCCTTTTCTTCCTCCACTGTAGAAGGACAACCAGAGATCAAAAAATATTAAACATGTAGACATAAATTTCTAAGATGAAAGAGTAATAAAAAAACAAAATACTACCTTATAAAATTTAATACACCCATTCCAAATTTAGTTGGCCAACTATAGTTGGAAGAATATATGGATCTTGAGACCCATCTAAAAATTGTAATTGAACCATTATTTTATTTAAATTGAATGAATAAAATAAGTAATAGTGAAATTAAAATTTAAAAGATTTGTATACTAACCTGATTCATTATCATCAAGGTCTTGAACTAATTCTTCAATTTCAATAGGTTTGTTTGAGATTCTCAACCAATCTTGTAGACATATGAGGACTTCAGTTGTAATACGTGTTAAAGAACTCCTAAATTTATCTAAAGTTCTCCCCCTAGTGCTAAATGTACATCGTAGACCATAGTATATACTTGGATAGCAAATACATCCCTTTCTATATTTTCCAAAGAAGGATACCTAACCTCATTTATCTTCCACCAGTTTAGAAGATCAAAATCAATTCTATTTTTTTTCAAGTTTGTCCTCTAAGTACCTATCCAACTTTTCCAAAGCTGCAACTTCTTGTTATTTCTCCAATTCAACAAAAAAATCATCAACATAAGTATCACTACCATCAAAGAAATCATCATTTTTCTTCAACACAATAGAAGAGAAATCATCTTCTTTTGATTCATCTTCATTTAAATCATTATAATCATACATCATCTCATTTAAAGCATTCATAACATTTTTCACCAAATTTTTAGCCAATTCCTCTCCATAATGCTAAGTGTTCTTAACCTTGAGATATTTAACTTATATCTAGGATCCAATACTACTTCTACAAAAAGCATAATATTTGTTGACTAAAGAGAACCCCAATATTTGTTGAATTTATGCTTCATTTTCATATCCATTTCTGAAACCATTGTATCTCTACTATTTTCAGGAAAGCTCAATTTTTTTTCAAAATTCAAATAATCTAAGGAAAATAAACACTAAAAGTAGAATATTATGAGCCAGAAAATTTACAAGTTACCTCATAAAAAGTTTTCAGGAAAAGAGCAAAATTTTGGCATTTGTTCAATCTCTCTCTGTTGGAACGTTTGAACCAAACTTCTTCAAAGACATTTTGTCTTTGTCGTCCAACTTATCTAATTATTTTTGATATTTTATATCAGTTTGTAGCATCAAATAAGTTGAATTCCATCTTGTAGGACAATCTAATTGCAATGAAGATCCATATGTCAAGTTTGCTTCTTCAACACATAACTTAAACATATCTAATCTTTTAGGACTGCTCCTCACATATTTCACCACACCTCTAATTTTTTTGAATAGCACCCTTAACTACTGCAATGCCATCTCTGACAATTAAGTATAGAATGTGAGCACAACATCTCATATGAAAATGCTCGCCTCTCAAATGTACAACACTTTTCTTCACAAGCCTTTTTTTCTATTGTTCAACTGCAACATCATTATTTGATGCATTGTCAATAGTAATACACTTCATCTTTCTCAAACCTCATTTATTTATGCAAAACTCAATAACATTTCTAATAATAACTCTAGAATGACTTTTAATTACACAAAAGTTAAAAAGCCTTTTATGCATATTCCATTGAGAATCAATGAAATGAATAGTCAAATATATATAAGATAAATTTTGAATACTAGTCAAAGTGTCGGTAGTGAATGAAACTTTACAACAATGAGATGATATGCTATCAAATAATTTTTCTTTTCCTTCACAAACAAAGAAAAACAATTCATCAGTATAGAGTGCCTAGATGGAATTTTAAATTGAGGCACACTAACATCTCAAAACTCCTTAAACTCATCCCTCTCACCAAAAAAAAGGCAATTCATCTTTTATGATCATTTTCACCAAATCCTCCCTAACTAGTTGTTGATCAAATTGCCAACAAGTTAATTTGTTATCTTCTGAACTAGTACCTTTAGTGAAATTCAACAAAGGTTGTGACTTGTCTTTACCTTTGTGAGCTTCTATTAATTCTTTTTTGATTGGAAATTTCCTAGAAGTCTCTCTCAAGTATTTCCATAAACCCGAAGTACCTTCATCACTTTTTGCAAAATATTATTTCTTACACCATATACAAGATGCCCTACCAGTTTAATTTCCCTCTGAATCAACTAATATCTCATAAGTTTCCCAAACAGCAGACTTATATATTTTATGAGCTTGAGGTTCAGATGTACCTTGACTTTCTTTTACAATTGGAATTGAAGAACTCACCAGTTAAATAATATATTATTTATCTAAAAAAAATATATGCTTATAAAAGAAGTATAAATTTAAAAATTAAAAATTATTATCAAGTAATATAAGTTACTTTAATTTTGAATCAATTTGGGTTTTGTAAATATTTTATAATTAATATCTATCTTAATATTAATAGTTTATAAATTTAATTTTTGATCATTATTATAATATCTATCAATAAAATTATTTATATACAATTTATATGATATATAATTATTAATATTATTATATCAAAATATTGTATTAAAATTTCAAAAAATTTTAAATATTATTATATTTTCAAATGTTATAAACTATGAAAATGATTATAAATTATAGAAATTTTTTTTTGTTATTTTATTTTTTATATAAAACCTATAAACCACTAAAAGCGTAAAAACAAAATTGCTAAACTCCTAACGACAAAACCTCTAAATACTTAAATCATTAAACTACATTAATAACAAATCATAAATCTCATTTTAATTTTTATTTAGTATATTTTTAAATTTTTATTTTAATTATTTATGAATTTATTTTATAGAAATATTAATTTGAAAATAAATTATTAGTGAGATAGAAATAATTTTAATTAAACCCATATCCCTAAATAATAAATAATAAATAATAAATAATAAATCTTTTTTTTTCATTATAATTTTAACTATTCATTTTAATTATTTATTTGTTTATTTATATATAAATATTAATTACAAAATAAATTGAGTTAGACAAATATAATTTTTATAAATTATTTTTCATCAAAAAATTATTGATAAAATTTTTCAAAATAAATTTTAAAAACAAAAAATTATTATATAGTAATATATTTTGCTTTTCTTCTGAATCATTTTAGGTTTTGTAATTATATTTTAATTGATATCTATCTTATTAATAATAGATTATTAATTTATTTTTTGATCATTATTAGAATATTTATCAATAAAATTATTTATATTGAATTTATATGATATATAAATATATTGATTATTATAACTAAATATTGTATTCACATTTAAAAAAGTTTTAAAAATTATTATATTTTCAAAAATTATAACCTTTGAAAATATCAAAAAATAATAAAAAAAAATTTTTTATTATTATATTTTTTTAATAAAACTTATAAACCACTAAATGCATACACAAAAATATCAGTAAACTTCTAAACCTCCAAATGCCTAAATACATAAACCATTAAACCGCTATATGCTACTTAATAATTAATAAATCTAACTTTTATTTCTATTTATTATAAATTTAAATATTCATTTTAATTATTTATTAGTTTATTTTTATAGAAATATTTATTACAAATTAAACTATGAGAACGACATATATATTTTAATTAATTTATTTTTAATCAAAAAATATATATGCTTATAAAAGAACTAAAAATTTAAAAATTAAAAATTATTATCCGGTAATATATTTTACATTAATTTTGAATCAATTTGGGTTTTATAAATATTTTTTAATTAATATCATTCTTTTTATTAATAGTTTATTAATTTAAATTTGATCATTATTATATTATCTATCAATAAAATTATTTATATTAAATTTATATGATATATAATTATTAAAATTATTATAACTAAATATTGTATTCACATTTCAAAAATGTTAAATATTATTATATTTTCAAAGGTAATAACTATTACAAATTACAAATTTTTAAGTACACCTATGAATATGAGAAAAAATTACAACTTTTTTTTATTATTCTTTTGTTTAAATAAAACCTATAAACTACTAAATGCCTAAAAACATAATTTGCTAAACTCCTAAACGACAAAAACTTTAAATACTTAAACTATTAAACAGGTGTACATTAATAAAAAATCATAAATCTCAATTTAATTTTTATTAAGTATAATTTTAAATTTTTATTTTAATTATTTATCAGTTTATTTTTATAGAAATATTAAATACAAAATAAATTATTAGTGAGACAGATCTAATTTAAATAATTTATTTTTTCATCAAAAAAAATAAATTTGATTATAAAAAGAGGCAAAATTTTAAAAACTAAAATTAATTATTTAGTAATATATTTTATTTTTATTTTGAATCATTTTAGATTTTGCAATTATATTTTAATTTATATCATTCTTATTAATAATAGTTTATTGATTTTTTATTGATTATTATTATAATATCTATTAATAAAATTATTTATATTGAGTTTACATTATATATAATTATTAAGATAATTATACTGAATATTATATTTATATTTAAAAAAAATTAAAAATTATTATAATTTCAAAGGTTATAACCTTCAAAATTTTAAAAAAATCAAAAAATTTAATTTTTTATTTTTTCATTCTTTATATAAAAACTATAAATCACAAAAGGCCTAAACACTTAAATCACTAAAGGCCTAAACACTTAAATCACTAAACCCTAGAACACCTAAATACATAAACTATTAAATTAGTATATCCTGATAAAGAAAGAATAAATCTCTATTTTATTTGTATTCATTATAATTTTAAATATTCATTTTAATTATTTATTAGTTTATTTTTATAGAATTATAAATTAAAAATAAATTATGAGGAAGTCAAATATAATTTAAATAATTTACTTTTAATAACAAAAAATATAAATTTATAAAAAGAAGCAAAACATCAAAGAAAGTATTATTTTGTAATATATTTACTTTGATTTTGAATAAATTTATGTTTTGCAAATATATTTAAAATAATATCTATCTTATTAATAATAGTTTATTAATTGATTTTATGATCATTAATATAATATATTTCAATATAATTGTTTATATTTAATTTACATGATATATAATTATTAAGATTATCATAACTAAATATAGTATTCTCATCTTAAAAACATTTAAAAATTGTTATATTTTCAAACTTTTTAACCTTCAAAAATGAGAAAAAATAACAAAAATAATTTTTTTGTTATATCATTCTTTAATTAAAACATATAAAACATTAAATGCCTAAATACATAAATATCTAAACTTCTAAACCCCGAAGCCCCTAAATACCAAAACCTTTAAACTTGTAAACATTAAATATAATTTAAATAATTTATAAAAATATTAATTACAAAATAAATTATGAGTGATACAAATATAATTTAAATAATATATTTTTCATCAAAAAAACATATAAGCTTATAAAATGATGCAAAAACTAAAAAATAATTATTATTTAGTAATAAATTTTACTTTGATTTTTAATCATTTTAGGTTTTTTTAATTATATTTTAATTTATATCTATCATATTAATAATAGTTTATTAATTTATTTTTTGATAATTGATATAATATCTATCAATAACATTGTTTATATTTAGTTTATATTATATAGAATTATAATATTTATTATTACTAAATATTGTATTCACATTTTTATAATATTTTAAAATTATTATATTTTCAAATGTTATAACTTTTGAAATTTTCAAAACATATCAAAAAGAAATTTATTTTTATTTCATTATTTGAATAAAACCTATAAACCATTAAATGCCTAAATACTTAAATCAATAACTTCTAAATCTCGAAAACCCTAAATAGATAAATTTTTTAAAAGTGTATATCCTAAATAATAAATAATAAATCTCATTTTTAATTTTTTCATTATAATTTTAAATATTCATTTTAATTATTTATTTGTTTATTTTTATATAAATATTAATTACAAAATAAATTATATGTTATACAAATATAATTTATATAAATTATTTTTCAACAAAAAAATATAGATAAACTTAATAAAAGAAGAAAAAAAAACAAAAAATATTATATAGTAATATATTTTGCTTTGTTTCTGAATCATTTTAGGTTTTGTAATTATATTCTAATTGTTATCTAACTTATTAATAATAGATTATTAATTTCTTTTTTGATCATTATTAGAATAATTATCAATAAAAATGTTTATATTGAATTTATATGATATATAAATTTAATAATTATTATAACTAAATATTGTATTCACATTTGAAAAAAGTTTTAAAATTTTTATATTTTCAAAGATTATAACCTTTGAACATGTGAAAAAATAAAAAAAAATATCTTTTCTTGTTATTTCATTGTTTAAAGAAAACCTATAAATCACTAAATGCCTAAATACTTAAATCAATAAACTACAAAATTTTGATACCCCTATATAGACAATCCTTTAAACCAGTATACCCTAAATAATAATTATGACATCTCATTATTATTATTTTTCATTATAATTTTAAAAATTCATTTTGATTGTTAAGTTTTTTATTTATATAATATATTAATTATAAAATAAATTATGAGTTAAAAATATAATTTATAAAAATTATATTTCATCAAAAAATTGATAAGCTTATAAAAAGAATAAAAAATTTAAAAACAAATAATTATTTTTAAGTAATATATTTTGCTTTGCTTTGGAATCATTTTAGCTTTTGATATTATATTTTAAGTAATATCAATCTTATTAATAATAGATTTTTAATTTATTTTTTAATAATTATTAGAATATCTATCAATAAAATTATTTATATTGAATTTATATGATATATAATTATTATGATTATTATAAATAAATATTTCTTCACTTTTAAAAAAAATTTAAAAATTATTATATTTTCAAAGGTTATAACTTATGAAAATATCAAAAAAATATAAAAATTATTTTTTTTCAAAATAAAAACAATAAACCACTTAATGCATACACAGTTAAATCAGTAAACTCCTAAACCCCGTAATGCCTAAATACATAAACAATTAAACTGCTATATAATACATAATAATTAATAAATCTAATTTTTATTTCTATTTATTATAATTTTAAATATTCATTTTAATTATTTCTTAGTTTATTTTTATAGAAATATTTATTACAAAATAAATTATGTGTGCGACAAATATAATTTAATTATTTTATTTTTAATCAAAAAATATATATAAGGGTATAAAAGAAGTAAAATTTAAAAATTAAAAATTATTATGCAATAATATAATTTACTTTAATTTTTAATCAATTTGGGTTTTCTAAATATTATTTAATTAATATCTATCTTATTATTAATTGTTTATTAATTTAATTTTTGATCATTATTATAATATCCATCAATAGAATTATTTATATTGAATTTATATTATATAATTAATAATATAATTATAATTAAATATTGTATTCACATATCAGAAAATCTTAAATTTTATTATATTTTCAGATGTTATAACCTCTGAAAATGAGAAAATATTACAATTTTTTTTGTTATTTTATTGTTAAATAAAACCTATAAAATACTAAATGCCTAATAACATAAATCTCTAAACTCCTAAAAGTCAAAACAATTAAACTGGTATACATTAATAATAACTCATAAATCTCATTTTAATTTTTATTCAGTATAATTTTAAATTTTTATTTTAATTATTTATCAGTTTATTTTATAGAAATATTAATTACAAAATAAATTATTAGTGAGACAGATCTAATTTAAATCAAAATAGTATCCCTAAATAATAAATAATAATTCTGATTTTTTTTAATTATAATTTTAAATATTATTTTAATTATTTATTTGTTTATTTATATATTAATATAAATTACAAAATAAATTGAGCTAGACAAAAATAATTTATATAAATTATTTTTCATCAAAAAATTATAGATAAACTTTTTAAAAGAAAAAAATTTTCAAAACAAAAAATTATTATATTGTAATATATTTTGCTTGGCTTCTGAATCGTTTTAGGTTTTGTAATTATATTTATATTGATATCTATCTTATTAATAATAGATTATTAATTTATTTTTTGATCATTATTAGAATATTTATCAATAAAAATATTTATATTGAATTTATATCATATATAAATTTAATAATTATTATATCTAAATATTGTATTCACTTTCGAAAAAAGTTTTAAAATTTTTATATTTTCAAAGATTATAACTTTTGAACATGTGAAAAAATAAAAAAAAAAATATTTTTTTTTGTTATTTCATTGTTTAAATAAAACCTATAAATCACTAAATGCCTAAACACTTAAATTACTAAACTACAAAATCTCGATATGCCTATATAGATAATCCTTTAAACTGGTATACCCTAAATAATAATTAATAAATCTCATATTTATTTGTTTTCATTATAATTTGAAAAATTCATTTCGATTGTTAAGTTTTTTTTATATAATTATATTAATTATAAAATAAATTATAAGTTAAAAATATAATTTATAAAAATTTTTTTTCATCAAAAAATAGATAAGCTTATAAAAACAATAAAAATTTAAAAACAAATAATTATTATTAAGTAATATATTTTGTTTTGCTTTTCAATCATTTTAGGTTTTGATATTATATTTTAAGTAATATCAATCTTATTCATAATAAATTTTTAATTTATTTTTTGATGATTATTAAAATATCTATCAATAAAATTGTTTATATTGAATTTATATGATATATAATTATTATGATTATTATAAATAAATATTGTATTCACTTTTGAAAAAAATAAAAAAAAAATTATATTTTCAAAGGTTATAATCCTAAAAATTGAGAAAGAAAACAAAAAATAAATTTTTTGTTATTTCGTTTTCAAAGAAAACCTATAGACAACTAAATGTTTACTTACTTAAATCAGTAGCTCATAAATCCGAAACCCCTAAATACATAAACCTTATAACAGCTGTATACAACTTAATAAATTATAAATCTCATTTTTATATTCATTTATTATATTTTTAAATATTCATTTTATTTATTTATATTTTAATTTTTTAGAAAAATTAAATACAAAATAAATTTCAAGTGAGACAGATATTATTTATATAATTTATTTTTAATCATTAAAAAATATAAGCTAATAAAAAGATGGAAAAATTTCAAAATTAAATATTTTTATTTAGTAATATATTTTTTTTTTATTTTGAATCATTTTGTGTTATGTAAATATATTTTAATTAATATTTATCTTATTATTAATAGTTTATTAATTTAATTTTTGATCATTTTTATAATATCTATCATTAAAATTATTTATATTGAATTTATATGATATATAATTAATAAGATTAATATAATTATACATGGTATTCACATTTCAAAAGATTTTAAAAATTATTTTATTTTTAAAGGTTATAACCTTTGAAAATCTAAAAAAAATCATAAAAAAAATTATTTATATTATATAAATAAAACCTATATACCACTAAATGCCTAAAAACATAAATTACTAAACTCCTAAACGAAAAAAACCCCTAAATAATCGATCAATTAAACCGGTATACAATATATAATTGTTGGGCAATTGTGCTTCCACGGTAGTTAGATTTAGATATAAAAACACAGAAACAACAGAAAACAAGCAATATATATATCCCAATTCAGCAACCATCCATGATAGAATCAAAAAACGAAAAATAAATACCGAAAATAACATGGTTCGCTAGTCGCTTAGTACGACTAGCTAAATCCACCAGAAAATGCTTTTGCTCTATAGATTAAAGCAACAAAAATTTCTTACAGTATGCAGCACACAGAATAGTCACGATAAATTACACATAGAAAAGAGAGAGAAATTATGAACAGTTCCACGGGTCCTAAAACAGCCACCCAAAAATAAAATTACAAAACATTTTATATTAAAATTTCTTTCGGTTCATTTAACCGAAGCGCGTCCTATCATGAGACGGGTCAGGCTCTGCTCCAATTTCGGCATGCTGTCCGGTCAGCGAGACCTCTGTTATTGTGTTATAGATGCATTCCTACCTTTTAATATTTCCTTTCATGCACTTACATTAAAAAATTAAAAAAGAAAAAATATTTGGTTATACAAACAGATTATCAAAAAATAAATTATATATACAGCAATAATAAATCTTAAATCTTATTTTAATTTTCATTCATTATAATTTTAAATATTCATTTTAAATATTTTATTTTTTATATAAATATTAATTACAAAATAAATAATTAGTCAGACAAATATAATATTAATAATTTACTTTTAATAAAAAAAAATATAATCTTATAAAAAGAAGTAAAAATTTAAAAATAAAAAATTATTATTTAGTAATAAAGTTTACATTGATTTTAAATCATTTTAGGTTTTCTAATTATATTTTAATTTATATCTATCATATTAATAATAGTTTATTAATTTATTTTTTGATAATTGATATCATATCTATCAATAAATTCATTAATAATTAGTTTATATTATATATAATTATAATGATTATTATTACTAAATATTTTATTGACATTTTATAAAAATTTTAAAATTATTATATTTTCCAATGTTATAAACTTTGAAAATGTTAAAAAATAACAAAAATAAATTTTTTGTTATTTTATTGTTTAAATAAATTCTATATACCACTAAATGCCTAAATACTTAAATCAATAACTCCTAAATTTCGAAAAGCCTAAATAGATAATCATTTTAAATCGGTATACCTTAAATAATAAATAATAAATCTCAATATTATTTTTTTCATTATAATTTAAATTATTCATTTTAATTGTTTATTCATTTATTTTTATATAATTATTAATTACAGAACAAATTGAGTTAGCCAAATATAATTTATATAATTATTTTTAATCAAAAAAATATAGATAAACTTTTTAAAAGAAAAAAAAATTCAAAACAAAAAATAATTATATAGTAATATATTTTGATTTGTTTCTGAATCATTTTAGGTTTGGTAATTATATTTAAATTGATATTTATCTTATTAATAATAGATTATTAATTTATTCTTTGATCATTATTAGAATATTTATCAATAAAAATATTTATATTGAATTTATATGATATATAAATAGAATGATTATTATTACTAAATATTGTATTCTCTTTTGAAAAAAATTTAAAAATTATTATATTTTCAAAGGTTATAACCTTTGAAAATATCAAAAATTTTAAAAAATAAATTTTTTGATATTTTTTTTAAATAACACATATAAACCACTAAATGCTTGCAGAGTTAAATCAGTAAACTCCTAAACCCCGTAATGACAAAATACATAAACCATTAAACCTCTATATACTACTTAATAATTAATAAATCTAATCTTTAATCCTATTTATTATAATTTTAAATATTCATTTTAATTATTTATTAATTTATTTTTATAGATATATTTATTACAAAATAATTTATGAGTGCGACAAATATAATTTAAAAAATATATATGCTTATAAAAGAAGTAAAAATTTTAAAATTAAAAATTATTAATCAGTAATATATTTTACTTTAATTTTGAATCAATTTGGGTTTTGTAAATATCTTTTAATTAATATCTATCTTATTATTAATAGTTTATTAATTTAATTTATGATCATTATTATAATATCTATCAATAAAATTATTTATATTGAATTAATTTCATATATAATTATTAATATTATTATAACTAAATATTATATTCACATTTCAAAAAATATCAAATTTTATTATATTTTCTAAGGTTATAACCTATGAAAATGAGAAAAAATAATAGAAAATTTTTTTGATATTTTATTTTTTTAAATAAAATGTATAAACCACTAAAAACCTAAAAACATAAATCGCTAAAATCCTAAATTTAATAACCTCAAAATACTTAATCTATTAAACTAGTATGCAATAATAATAAATCATAAATCTCATTTTAAATTTTATACAGTATAATTTTAAATTTTTATTTTAAATATTTATCAATTTATTTTTATAGAAATATTAATTACAAAATAAATTTTAGTGAGAAATATCTAATTTAAATTAAACCGGTATCCTTAAATAATAAATAATAAATCTCATTTTTTTTTCATTATTATTTTAAATATTCATTTTTTTTATTTATTTTTTTATTTTTATAAATATATTAATTACAGAATAAATTGAGCTAGAAAAAAATAATTTATATAAATTTTTTTTCATCAAAAATTTATAGATAAACTTTTTAAAACAAAAAAAACTATCAAAACAAAAAATTATTTTATAGTAATAAATTTTCCTTTGCTTCTGAATCATTTTAGGTTTTGTAATTAAATTATAATTGATATCTATCCTATTAATAAAAGATTATTAATTTATTTTTTAATCATTATTAGAATATTTATCAATAAAATTGTTTATATTGAATTTACATGATATATAATTATAAAGATTATTATAAATAAATATTATATTTATATTTGAAAATAATTTAAATATTATTATATAATAATGGTTATCATCTTTGAAAATGAGATAAAATCACAAAAATAATTTTTTTGTTATTTTATTGTTTATATAAAACCTATAAACTACTAAATGCTTAAACGTTTAAATCATTAAACTCCTAAACCCCAAAACACCAAAACCCTTAAATACTTAAACATTTAAATCATCTTTAATGGTTTAAGTATTTATAAATAAAATATAAATATTCATCAATAAATAATAGTTTATTAATTTATTTTTTGATCATTATTATATTTATATTTATATTTAGTTTTTTAATATCTATCAATAAAATTGTTTATTTTTAATTTACATGATATATAATTATTAAGTTTATTATACCTAAATATTGTATTCACATTTGAAAAAAATTTAAAAATTATTATATTTATAAAGTTTATAACCTTCAAAATTGATAAAAAATTTGAAAAATAAATTTTTTGTTATTTCATTATTTAAATAAAACATATAATCTACTAAATGCCTATACACTTAAATCACTAAACTCCAAAACTCCTAAATACTTAAACCATTAAACTGGTATACCCAAAATAAATAATCATAAATCTCATTTTTATTTGTATTCATTATAATTTTTATATTCATTTTATTTATTTATTAGTTTATATTTATAGAAATATTAATTGCAAAATAAAATTATGAATGAGACAAATATAATTTAAATAATTTATCTTCATCAAAAATATTTATAAGCTTAGAAAAAGAATCAAAAATTTAAAAATAAAAAATTATTATTTAGTAATATATTTTACTTTGATTTTGAATCGTTTTAGGTTTTGAAAATATATTTTAATTAATATCTATCTTATTAATAATAGTTTATTAATCTATTTTATTATCAGTATTATAATATCGATCAATAAAATTATTTATATTGAATTTACATAATATTTAATTTTTATGATTATTATAATTAAATATTGTATTAACATTTGAAAAAAATATTAAAAATTAAAATATTTTCAATGGTTATAACCTTGAAAATGAGAAAAAATCATAAAATAATTTTTTTGTTATTTAATTATTTAAATAAAACCTATAAACCACAAAATACCTAAATACTTAAATTACTAAACTCCTAAACCCTGATACTACAGCACCACACACACATAGCGATGAACCATAGTATACACGTGCTCATATTCTTGTCCTTTTTTGTGTAACATTTAGAGTCGCCAGCAAGTCCTGAAAGTATCCAGAAGTATGGACCACCAGCTTGTAGAGGGCCCCACTAGCAAGCCGGGATGATAACATTGAAACAACTAACCAGACCGAGCAAAGTGGTCGGGAGTAAACCCTGGAGTAGCTAGGAGTGGGTCCCACTAACCGTATCAGGCAGTATAGAGGGCCACCCAACTGTCGCCCAACAGGAGTAGCGGGTATTCCATGATATATTGGAGAGCCAGCAAAATCTGAAGCATCACCAAGCAGGGATAGTAAGCAATGGAGTCCAGACCAACCACATGGGAGCGAAAGATTCAAATTTGTAGTTTATGTTTCTAGTCTTATTTGTATTTTAGACTGTATGCACCATGTACTTGTAGAGATGGATCATGACATACTCACATGCACAATCTTGTCTGTTCTCTATGTAGCATGCAATGAGGGCAACTCGACCCAGAGTATCTCTAGGTGGGGCCTACTAATGCATTTTGTAAATACACATTAGGCAATGCTACACTCCCGAAAGCAGAAGACCAATCTTTATAGCATTTTGTAATCTTTATAGCATTTTGCCAACTATGATGTCTACGAATGTTTGGTGATTTTAGTTGTATTCTTATGCTTGGAATTATTAGGCATTATGTTTTTTATGTATTTTATGCATGGAATCATTAAGGTGCATAGGATTTGGTGGGCTGGCCTAAATTAGTCAGCTTTTTAGTCTCTTGTAAGTTGTGTGCCTAAAAGATTAATAAAGTTTGTATTTTCCAAAAAAAACCTTTAACCCTAAACTTAAAATCCTAAACCTTAAACAATAAACTATAACGCTAATCCATAAACCCTAAATCCTAAATCTCATGTTTTGCACTTTTATAATCAAATAACTAAGTGTTAAATTTAAATTGAAATTCACAACTTTTAGGAATGTCAGTGATTTATCTTTTTGTATATGTAAGCAAAGTCATGACTCAAGGGGTGAATTATGGATTCAGTCTCTTTCTTTCTTTAGAATATTGTAGCATTAGCAATGGTAATGATTGTATATTTTGTCTATTGAACCCAAAATCATATCGATGAGAATATGGCATAACTTGTGTCTATCTATTGAACATATTGTTATGGAACTAACAATGATCATGAATACATATTTAATCATTATAATTCTGGGTCAAATATTGGATATGACCATAGCTTGTGCATTTTATCTTTATATTGCAAAGTCATTGCACTAGGAATGATTGTAACTATGGACATTCCTCAAGAACAAAAGTCATGACCCTAGAAATAGTTAAAGCTCGAGTGCTACACTTTATAACTTTCTATAGCTAAAATTCTTGGGATTGGAAATATCACTATGGGGTTTTCCTTTGATTTGTTACCTCAAGTGTCAATATGCAAGACTAATATTTTTAGCAATGATTAAAACCTTTTATACATTTGAATATGATTCATTTACACCTTTTTGGGTATTGTGAGCTTGTGTATACATAACTCATTTAATATAAAAAGAAAGAAATGATAGTTTTATTATCCATGAGAATATAAAAAAAGGCTTAGACATGCCAATAAAATAAATTTTTTGATTCTTGATTGAAAGAGAGCCATACTTAATGCCCTATTCAAACCACCCTGGGGCTAGTTTGTTCTAATAGGCTACAAGGTGGTTATTTTTTTAGAGGTGAACTATGTTTTAATAAAATTTCTTTGAGTGTGTGCATGAGAGATATTTTATAAGAAATTACAATAATCAATATAAATAGCATCCTCAACAACTAGCTATTTCAACACATAGTGGTACAACTTTGGTTTAGTCTGTTAGCGTACATGAGTCAAATTAACTTTGATAGCCTAGTGATTCAGCATCAAATATGATGAGACATAATGGAGATAAAGTAAAAGCTCCTATTATTTTGGTTAGAGCTTTAGCAATCATTCTAGAGTTGAGAGAGGAATACAAAAATTATTTTAATTATTCAGTATAATTTTAATTTTAATTTTAATTATTTATCAGTTTATTTTTATAGATATATTAATTACAAAATAAATTATATGTGAGATAGATCTAATTTAAATTAAACTGGTATATCCTAAATAATAAAGAATAAATATCATTTTTTTTTCATTTTAATTTTAAATATTCAAATTTAATTATTTATTTGTTTATTTTTATATAAATATTAATTACAAGATAAATTATGAGTTACACAAATATAATTTATATAAAGTATTTTTCATCAAAATAATATAGATAAACTTTTTAAAAGAAAAAAAAATTCAAAACAAAAAATTATTATATAGTAATATATTTTGCTGTTTCTGAATCTTTTTAGGTTTTCTAATTATATTGTAATTGATATCTATCTTATTAATAATAAATTGTTAATTTATATTTTGATCATTATTATAATATATATCAATAAAATAGTTTATATTGAATTTATATGATATATAAATATAATGATTATTATAACTAAAAATTGAATTTACTTTTGAAAAAAAATTAAAAATTATTATATTTTCTAAGGTCATAACCTTTGAAAATATCAAAAAATAATAAAAATAATTTTTTGTTGTTTTATTTTTTAAATAAAACCTATAAACTACTAAATGGATACATAGTTAAATTGTAAACTCCTAGACCACATAATGCCTAAATATAGTAACCATTTAACCGATATATAATTCATAATAAATGATAAATCTAATTTTTATTTCTTTTCATTATAATTTTAAATATTGATTTTAATTATTTATTAGTTTATTTTTATAGAAATATTTATTACAAAATAAATTATGAGTGCACCAAATATAATTTAAATTATTTATTTTTAATGAAATAATAAATATACGCATATAAAAGAAGTAAAAATTTAAAAATTTAAAATTATTATCCAGTAATATATTTTACTTTAATTTTGAATCAATTTGGTTTTGTAAATATTTTTTAATTAATTTCTATCTTTTTATTAATAGTTTATTAATTTAATTTCTGATCATTATTATAATATCTATCAATAAAATTGTTTATATTGAATTTATATGATATATAAATATTCTTATTTTTATAACTAAAATATTGTATTTATATTTAAAAAAATTTTAAATATTATTATATTTTGAAAGGTTATAACCTATGAAAATGATAAAAAATTATAAATTTTTTTATTATTTTATTGTTTAAATAAAACTTATAGACCACTAAATACCTAAAAACATAAATTTCTAAATTTTCAAATGACAAAACATCTAAATACTTAAACCATTAAACTGGTATACATTAATAATAGATAATAAATCTCATTTTAATTTTTATTAAGTATAATTTAAAATTTTTATTTTAATTATTTATCAGTTTATTTTTATAGAAATTACAAAATAAATTATTAGTGAGACAGATATAATTAAAATTAAACTGGTATGCCCTATATAATAATTAATAAATCTCATTCTTTTAATTATTATTTTAAATATTCATTTTAATTATTTATTTATTTATTTTTATATAAATATTAATTACAAAATAAATTATCAGTTAGACAAATATAATTTATATAAATTATTTTTAATCAAAAAATATAGATAAACTTATTAAAATAAAAAAAAATTTAAAACGAAAAATTATTATATTATAATATATTTTGCTTTGTTTTTGAATTATTTTAGGTTTTGTTATTATATTTTAATTGATATTTATCTTATTAATAATAGATTATTTATTTATTTTTTGATCATTATTAGAATATTTATCAATAAAATTTGTTATATTAAATTTATATGATATATAAATATAATGATTATTATAAATAAATATTGTATTCACTTTTGAAAAAATTTTAAAAATTATTATATTTTCAAAGGTTATAATCTTAAAAATTGAGAAAAAATAATAAAAATATTTTTTTTGTTATTTTATACTTTAAATAAAACCTATAGATCATTAAATGCTTACTTACTTAAATCAGTAAGCTCAAAAATCCCGAAAACCCTAAATACATAAACCTTTTAACAGTTATATATAATGTAAACTAAATATAAATAATTTTATTGATAAATATTATAATAATGATCAATCAATAAATTAATAAACTTGTATTTATAAAAATGATATAAAGTTAAATATAATTGTAAAATCTAAAATTATTCAAAATCAAAATAAGATATATTCTTAAATAATAATTTTTTATTTTTAAACTTGTGCCACTTTTTATTAGCATTTTTTTTGATGAAAAATAAATTATTTAAATTATATATGTCGCACTAAAAATTAATTTTGTAATTAATATTTCTATAAAAATAAACTGATAAATAATTAAAATGAATATTCAAAATTATTATGAATACTAATAAAACTGAGATTTATGATTTATTATTTAGATTATACTAATTTAATGTTTTATGTATTTATGGGCTTCGGGGGTTAGGAGTTTAGTCATTTTAGTATATAGTCATTTAGTGGTTTATAGGTTTTATATAAAAAATAAAATAACAAAGAATTTATTTTTGTTATTTTTTCTCATTTTTGAAGGTTATAACCTTTTAAAATATAATAATTTTTAAACTCTTTTTTGAAAAGTGAATACACTATGAAGTTATAATAATCATAATAATTATATATATATATATAAATTCACTATAAACTATTTTATTGATATTTATTGTAATAATGATCATAAAAAAGTAATAACCAATTATTAATAAGATAAATATTGTTTAAAATATATTTGCAAAACCTAAAATGACTCAAAATCAAAGTGAAATATTTTACTAAATATTAATTTTAAATTTATACATTTTTGTATCCATTTATAAGCCTATATATTTTTTGATGAAAAATAAATTATTTAAATTATATTTATCTTACTAATAATTTATTTTTAAATTTATATTTCTATAAAATTAAACTAATATATAATTAAAATGTATATTTAAAATTATAATGAATACTAATAAAAATGAGATTTATGATTTATTATTTAGGGTATAACTATTTAATTGTTTAAGTTTTTAGTGGTTTTGGGGTTAAAAAGTTTAATGATTTATATGTTTGCACATTTAGGTGCTTATAGGTTTTATTTAATCAATGAAATAACAAAAAAATTATTTTTATGAATTTTCGTATTTTTCAAAGGTTATTAGCTTTGAAAATATAATAATTTTTTAATCTTTCTAAAATATGAATGCAATACTTAGTTATAATAATCTTAATAATTATATGTGTTGCAGATTCAATATAAAAACATGTATTAATATATATTATAATAATGATCAAAAAATAAATTAATAAACTATTATTAATAAGATTAATATTAATTAAAATATATTTGTAGAACCCAAAATAATTCAAAATCAAAGTAAATTATATTACTAAATAAAATTTAAATTTTTTGAAATTGTGTTTATTTTTATAAGCTTATTTTTTTTTCATAAAAAATAATTTATTTAAATTATATCTGTCTCACTTTTATTTATTTTGTCATTAATATTTCTATAAAAATAAACTAAAAAATATTTAAAATGAATATTTAAAATTATAATGAATACAAATAAAAATGAGATTTATTATTTTTTATTTAGGTTATATAGGTTTAATGGTTTAAGTATTTAGGGGTTTTTTTGGGTTTAGGAGTCTAGAGATTTAAATGTTTAGGCATTTAGTGGTTTTTACGTTTAATTTAAATAATAAAATAATAAAATATTATTTTTGTGATTTTTTATCATTTTTTAAAGTTATAACCTTTGAAAATATAATAGTTTTTAAATTTTTTTCAAATGTAAATATAATATTTAGTTTTAATAATTTAATAAATATAAGACATTTTAATTGAATATAAGTAATTTTATGGTTCGATATTATAAAAATGATCAAATAATAAATTAATAAACTATTAAGAATAAGATTGATCGCAATTAAAATATAATTACAAAACCTATATATAATGATTCCAAATCAAAGTAAAATATATTATTAAATAATAATTTTTTGTTTTTAAATTTTTACTTCTTTATATAAGCTTTTTTTTTGATTAAAAATAAATTAATAAAATTATATTTGTCTAACTCATTATATATTTAGTGATTAATATTTCTTTAAAAAATAAACTAATAAATAATTAAAATGAATATTTAAAATTATAATGAATACAAATTAAAATGAGATTTATGATTTATTTATATGGTATACCGATTAAATGGTTTGATTATTATGAGTTTTTTCGTTTAGAAGTTTAGCAATTTATGTTCTTAGGCATTTAGTGGCTTATAAGTTTTATTTATATAATAAAAATTTAAAATTCTTTTTTTGATTTTTTTTGATTTTTTTTGATTTTCAAAGGTAATAACCTTTGAAAATAAAATAATTTTTAAAATTTTTTGAAATGTGAATACAATGTATAATTATTTTAATCTTACTAATTATATATCATATAAATTCAATATAAATAATTTTAATGATAGATATTATAATAATGATCAAAAATTAAATTAATAAACTATTATTAATAATATTAATATTAATTAAGATATATTTACATAACACAAAATGCTTCAAAATCAAATCAAAATATATTACTAAATAATAATATTTAATTTTTAAATTTTTTTTATAAGCTTATATTTTTTTATTAAATTAAATTATTTAAATAATATTTGTCTCACTCTAAGTTTATTTTATAATTAATTTTTATAAAAAATTAAACTATTAATAATTAAAATGAATATTTAAAATTATAATAAATAGAAATAAAAATGAGATTTATTATTTATTAAGTAGTATATAGTTGTTAAAAGGTTTATGTATTTAGGGGTTTCGAAATTTTTGAGATTACTAATTTAAGTAAGTAAGCATTTAATGATCTATAGGTTTTATTTAAAAAATGAAATAACAAAAAATTTATTTTTATTATTTTTTCTCATTTCAAAGGTTATAACCATTGAAAATATAATAATTTTTAAATTTTTTTCAAATGTGAATACAATATTTATTTATAATAATCATTATATTTATATATCATATAAATTCAATATAACCAATTTTAAATATAAATATTATAATAATGATCAAAAAATAAATAAATAATCTATTATTATAAGATAGATATCAATTAAAATGTAATAACAAAACCTAAAATAATTCAAAAGCAAAGCAAAATATATTACAATATATTAATTTTTTGTTTTAAATTTTTTTTATTTTAATAAGTTTATCTATATTTTTTGAATAAAAATAATTTTTATAAATTATATTTGTCTAACTGATAATTTATCTGTAATTAATATATTTATAAAAATAAACAAATAAATAATTAAAATGAATATTTAAAATTATAATGAAAAAAAATGAGATTTATTATTTATTATTTACGGCATACTGATTTAAATTTAATTATATCTGTATCACTAATAATTTATTTTGTAATTAATATTTCTATACAAATAAACTGATAAATAATTAAAATAAAAATTTTTTATTATACTTAATAAAAATTAAAAAGAGATTTATGATTTATTATTAATGTATACCAGTTTAATGGTTTTAGTTTTTAGATGTTTTGTCATTTTAAAATTTAGAGATTTATGTTTTTAGGCATGTAGAGGTCTATAGGTTTTATTTAAAAAATAAAATAATAATAAAAATTTTATAATTTTTTATCATTTTCATAGGTTATAACCTTTGAACATATAATAATATTTAAAATTTTTTTAAATGTAAATATAATATTTTAGTTATAAAAATAATAATATTTATATATCATATAAATTCAATATAAACAATTTTATTGATAGATATTATAATAATGATCAAAAATTAAATTAATAAACTATTAATAAAAAGATAGAAATTATTAAAAAATATTTACAAAACCAAATTGATTCAAAATTAAAGTAAAATATATTACTGGATAATAATTTTAAATTTTTAAATTTTTACTTCTTTTATATGCGTATATATATTATTTCATTAAAAATAAATAATTTAAATTATATTTGGCGCACTCATAATTTATTTTGTAATAAATATTTCAATAAAAATAAACTAATAAATAATTAAAATCAATATTTAAAATTATAATAAATAGAAATAAAAATTTGATTTATTATTTATTATGTATTATATATCGGTTTAATGGTAACTGTATTTTGGCATTACGGGGTCTAGGAGTTTACTATTTAACTGTGTATGCATTTAGTAGTTTATAGGTTTTATTTAAAAAATAAAACAACAAAAAATTATTTTTATTATTTTTTGATATTTTCAAAGGTTATGACCTTAGAAAATATAATAATTTTTAAATTTTTTTCAAAAGTGAATTCAATATTTAGTTATAATAATCATTATATTATATCATATAAATTCAATATAAACTATTTTATTGATAAATATTCTAATAATGATCAAATAATAAATTAATAATCTATTATTAATATGATAGATATCAATTATAATATAATTACAAAACCTAAAAAGATTCAGAAGCAAAGCAAAATATATTACTATATAATAAATTTTTGTTTTAATTTTTTTTTTCCTTTAAAAAGTTTATCTATATTATTTTGATAAAAAATAATTTATATAAATTATATTTTTCTAACTCATAATTTATTTTGTAATTAATATTTATATAAAAATAAACAAATAAAGAATTAAATTTGAATATTAAAATTAAAATGAAAAAAAAATGAGATTTATTCTTTATTATTTAGGATATACCGGTTTAATTTAAATTAGATCTGTCTCACTAAAAATTTATTTTGTAATTAATATTTTTATAAAAATAAACTAATAAATAATTAAAAAAAATTTAAAATTATACTTAATAATTAAAATAATTTATTTTGTTCCTCTCTCAACTCTAGAATGATTGCTAAAGCTCTATCCAAAATAATAGGAGCTTTTACTTTATCTCTAGTATGTTTCATCATATTTGATGATGAATCACTAGGCTATCAAAGGTAATTTGACTCTTGTATGCAAAAGACTAAACCAAAGTTGTACCCCTGTGTTGAAATAGCTAGTTGTTGAGGATGCTATTTATATTGATTATTGTAATTTCTTCTACAATATCTCTCATGCACACACTCAAAGCAATTTTTTTAAAACATAGTTCACCTCTAAAAAAATAACCACCTTATAGCCTATTAGAACAAACTAGCCCCAGGACGGTTTGAGCAGGCCAAGAAGTATGGGCTCTCTTTCAATCAAAAATCATAAAATTTATTTTATTGGCACGTCTAAGCCTTTTTTTTTATATCCTCATGGATAATAAAAGTATCATTTTTTTCTTTTTATATTAAATGAGTTATGTATACAAACTCACAATACCCAAAATGGTGTAAATGAATCATATTCAAAGGTATAAAAGGTTTTAATCATTGCTCCAAATATTAGTCTTGCATATTGACACTTGAGGTCACAAATCAAAGGAAAAAGCCATAGTGATATATCTAATCCCAAGAATTTTAGCTATAGAAAGTTATAAAGAGTAGTACTCGAGCTTTAACTATTTCTAGGGTATTGACATTTGCTCATGAGGAATGTCCAAAGTTACAATCATTCCTAGTGCAATGACTTTGCAATATAAAGATAAAATGCACAAGCTATGGTCATATCTAATACTATGACCCAGTATTATAGTGATTAAATATGTATTCATGATCGTTCTTAGTGCCATAACAATATGTTAAATAGATAGACACAAGTTATGGCATATTCTCATCGATATGATTTTGTGTTCAAGAGACAAAATATACAATCATGACTATTGCTAATGCTACAATAATCTAAAGCAAGAAAGAGAGTGAATCCATAACTCACCCCTTGAGTCATGACTTTGTGTTACATATACAAAAAGATAAAAATTGACATTCCTAAAAGTTGTGAATTTCCATTTAAATTTAACACTTAGTCATTTGATTTTAAAAGTGCAAAACATGAGATTTAGGATTTAGGGTTTATGGATTAGGGTTATAGTTGATGGTTTAAGGTTTAGGATTTAATGTTTAGGGTTTATGGTTTTTTTTTGTTTTTTTTTGGAAAATACACACTTTATTTATCATTTAGGCACACAAATTACAAGAGACTAAAATGCTAACTAATTTAGGCCAGCTTACCAAATCCTATGCACCTTAATGATTCCATGCATAAAATACATAAAAAACATAATGCCTAATAATTCCAAGCATACGAATACAACTAAAATCACCAAGCATTCCCAGACTTCAGAGTTAGCATTGAGTCATTATGCGCACTGCGTCCTTTCCATTCAGATTTGTCCAAGCCTTTTGGAGGAACCTGAATGATGCACCATATTAAAACTATGCAAATATAAGATTGTGCATGTGTGTGACATGCAGTATAAAGCATTTGCCTATGTCATTGCTATGCAATGGAATACATGTAAAACTGAATACTCATAAATCCACAACTCCATATTTATTCCACATTGTTAATTCATTCTCATCTCTGAATTCCACATTCTTTTACTCCAATGATCCCCAAAAGAGTATCTCTTTTGGGGCTTCGGTGTTTAGGAGTTTAGATATTTATGTATTTAGGAATTTAATGTTTTATATGTTTTATTTAAACAATGATATACCAAAAAATTTATTTTTGTTATTTTTTCTCATTTTTGAAGGTTATAAACTTTGAAAATATAACAATTTTTAAATTTTTTTTATATGTGAATACTATATTTAGTAATGATAATCTTAATAATTATATATCATTTAAATTCAATATAAAAAATTATATTGAAATATAATATATTAATGATCAAAAAATAAATTAATAAACTATTTTATTAAGATAGATATTATTTAAAATATATTTGCAAAACATATTTATTCAAAATAAAAAGTAAAATATATTACCAATTAATACTTTCTTTGATGTTTTGATTCTTTTTATAAGTTTATATTTTTTGTTATTAAAAGTAAATTATTTAAATTATATTTATCTTCCTCATAATTTATTTTTAATTTATAATTCTATAAAAATAAACTAATAAATAATTAAAATGAATATTTAAAATTATAATGAATACAAATACAATATAGATATTCATGGGTCCAGTTGCCCTCATTGCATGCTACATAGAGAACAGACAAGATTGTGCATGTGAGTATGTCATATTCCTTCTCTACAAGTACATGGTGCATACAGTCTAAAATACAAATAAGACTACAAACATAAACTACAAGTTTGAATCTTACGCTCCTGTGTGGCAGGTCGGGACTCCATTGCTTACTGGCCCTACTTTGTGATGCTTCGGATTTTGCCAGCTCTCCAATTAATCATGGAATACCCGCTACTCCTGTTGGGTGATGGTTGGGTGGCTCTCTATTTTTCTTGATATTGCTAGTGGGACCCACTCCTAGCTACTCCTAGGTTTACTCTCGACCACTTTGCTCGGTCTCGTCAGTTGTCTGAATGTTATCATCCCGGCTTGCTAGTGGGGCCCTCTAAAAGCTGGTGGGACATACACTTGGATACTTTCAGGACTTGCTGGCCACTCTAAATGCTACACCAAAAAGGACAAGAATATGTGCACGTGTGTACAATGGTCCGTCGCTATGTGTGTGTGTGCAGCAGTATCAAGGTTTAGGAGTTTAGTAATTTAAGTATTTAGGTATTTTGTGGTTTATAGATTTTATTTAAATAATTAAATAACAAAAAAATTATTTTTATGATATTTTATCATTTTCAAGGTTATATCCATTGAAAATATTATAATTTTTAATTTTTTTTTCAAATGTTAATACAATATTTAATTATAATAATCATAAAAATTAAATTTCATGTAAATTCAATATAAATAATTTTATTGATCGATATTATAATACAGATCATAAAATAGATTAATAAACTATTATTAATAAGATAGATATTAATTAAAATATATTTGCAAAACCTAAAAAGATTCAAAATCAAAGTAAAATATATTACTAATTAATAATTTTTTATTTTTAAATTTTTGATTCTTTTTCTAAGCTTATAAATATTTTTGATGAAGATAAATTATTTAAATTATATTTGCCTCATTCAGAATTTTATTTTGCAATTAATATTTCTATAAAAATAAACTAATAAATAATTAAAATTAATATTAAATTTATAATGAATACAAATAAAAATGAGATTTATGATTAATTATTTAGGGTATACCGGTTTAATGGTTTAGGTATTTAGGAGTTTAGGAGTTTAGTGATTTAAGTGTTTAGGCATTTAGAAGTTTATATGATTTATTTAAATAATGAAATAACAAAAAAATTATTTTTCAAATTTTTTATCAATTTTGAAGGTTATAACCTTTATAAATATAATAATTTTTAAATTTTTTTCAAATGTGAATACAATATTTAGGTATAATAAACTTAATAATTATATATCATCTAAATTAAAATTAAAAAATTTTATTGATAGATATTAATAAACTAAATATAAATATAATAATGATCAAAAAATAAATTAATAAACTATTATTTATTGATAGATATTTATATATTATTTATAAATACTTAAACCTTTAAAGATGGTTTAAATGTTTAACTATTTAAAAGTTTTGGGGTTTTAGGGTTTAGGAGTTTAATGATATAAGCGTTTAGGCATTTAATATTTTATAGGTTTTATATAAACAATAAAATAACAAAAAAATTATTTTTGTGATTTTATCTCATTTTCAAAGATGATAACCTTTAAAAATATAATAATTTTAAAATTATTTTCTAATGTAAATATAATATTTAGTTATAAGAAATCTTTATAATTATATATCATGTAAATTCAATATAAACAATTTTATTGATAAATATTCTAATAATGATCAAAAGATAAATTAATAATCTATTTTTAATAAGATAGATATCAAATAAAATATAATTAAAAAACTTAAAATGATTCAGAAGCAAAGCGAAATATATTACTATATAATAATTTTTTGTTTTGAATGTTTTTTTTTATTTTAAAAAGTTTATCTATAAATTTTTGATGAAAAATAATTTATATAAATTATTTTTGTCTAGCTCAATTTATTCTGTAATTAATATATTTATAAAAATAAACAAATAAATAATTAAAATGAATAATTAAAATTATAATGAAAAAAATGAGATTTATTATTTATTATTTAAGGATACCAGTTTAATTTAAATTAGATATTGCTCACTAATAATTTATTTTGTAATTAATATTTCTATAAAAATAATATGATAAATATTTAAAATAAAAATTTAAAATTATTCTGAATAAAATTTAAAATGAAATTTATGATTTATTATTGCTGTATACCAGTTTAATGGATTAAGTGTTTAGAGGTTTTTTAATTTAGGATTTTAGCGATTTTTGTTTTTAGGCTTTTAGTGGTTTATACGTTTTATTTAAAAAAATAAAATATCAAAAAAATTTTCTATAATTTTTTCTCATTTTCATAGGTTATAACCTTTGAAAATATAATAATATTTAAAATTTTTTGAAATGTGAATACAATATTTGGTTATAATAAATTTTATAATTATATATCATATAAATTCAATGTAAATAATTTTATTGATAGATAATATAATAATGATCAAAATTTAAATTAATAAACTATTAATAAAAAGATAGATATTAATTAAAAAATATTTACAAAACCCAAATTGATTCAAAATTAAAGTAAAATATTACTGAATAATAATTTTTAATTTTTAAATTTTTACTTCTTTTATAAGCATATATATTTTTTAAATTATATTTGTCTCACTCATAATTTATTTTGTAATAAATATTTTTATAAAAATAATCTAATAACTAATTAAAATCAATATTTAAAATAAAAATAAATAGAATTAAAAATTAGATTTATTAATTATTAAGTAGTATATAGCGGTTTAATGGTTTATGTATTTTGTCATTACGGGGTTTAGGAGTTTACTGATTTAACTGTGTATGCATTTAGTGTTTTATACGTGTTATTTAATAAAATTATCAAAAAATTTATTTTTTATATTTTTTTTATATTTTCAAAGGTTATAACCTTTGAAAATATTATAATTTTTAAATTTTTTTCAAAAGTGAATACAATATTTAGTTATAATAATCATTATATTTATATATCATATAAATTCAATATAAATATTTTTATTGATAAATATTCTAATAATGATCAAAAAATAAATTAATAATCTATTATTAATAAGATAGATATCATTTAAAATATAATTACAAAACCTATAATGATTCAAAAGCAACGCAAAGTATATTACTATATAATAATTTTTTGATTTTAATTTTTTTTCTTTTAATAACATTATCTATATTTTTTTAATGAAAAATAATAATTATAAATTATAATTGTCTAACTCATAATTTATTTTGTAATTAATATTTCAATAAATTATTTAAATTATATTTAATGTTTACGAGTTTAATGGTTTAAGTATTTAGGGGCTTCGGGGTTTAGGAGTTTAGAGATATATGTGTTTAGGTATATAATGGTTTATAAGTTTTATTTAAACAATGATATAACAAAAATTTATTTTTTTGTTATTTTCTCTCATTTTTTAAGGTTATAACCTTTGAAAATACAACAATTTTTAAATTTTTTAAAATGAGAATACTATATTTAGTTTTGATAATATTAATTATTATATATCATATAAATTCAATATAAACAATTATATTGATAGATATTATATTAATGATCAAAAAATAAATTAATAAACTATTATAAATAAGATAGATATTATTTAAAATATATTTGCAAAACCTAAATTTATTCAAAATTAAAGTAAAATAAATGACTAAATAATAATGTTTTTGATGTTTTGTACCTTTTTATAAGTATATATTTATTGTTCTTAAAAGTATATTATTTAAATTATATTTGTCTTCCTCATAATATATTTTGTAATTTATAATTCTATAAAAATAAACTAAAATATAATTAAAATGAATATTTAAAATTATAATGAATACAAATTAAAGTGATATCTTTTAATTAATATTCAAGATATACAATTTTAATGGTTTAGTTATTTAGATGTTTGGGGTTTAGTGATTTAAGTGTTTATGCCTTTAGTGATTTATAGTTTTTATTTAAAGAAAGAAAAAAAAATTTAATTTTTTGTTTTTTTAATTTTTGAAGGTTATAACTATTAAAAATATAATAATTTTTAATGTTTTTTAAATGTGAATATAATATTTAGTTATATTAATCTTAATAATTATATATAATGTAAACTAAATATAAATAATTTTATTAATAGATATTATAATAATGATCAATAAATAAATTAATAAACTAGTATTAATAAGAATGATATAAATTTAAATATAATTGTAGAATCGAAAATGATTCAAAATCAAAATAAGATATATTACTAAATAATAATTTTCTATTTTAAAAAAAATTAATTTTTTGTTTTTTTAATTTTAAGGTTATAACCTTTGAAAATATAATAATTTTTAATGTTTTTTAAATGTTAATATAATATTTAGTTATAATAATCTTAATAATTATATATAATGTAAACTAAATATAAATAA
>JAREIK010003598.1:560102-582266 GCA_029783825.1 Sapria himalayana | reverse complement strand
TTATCTTTCTATCTATCTATCTATTAATCTACGTAGCTATATTTCTATATATCTCTTTGATTATTATCTATCTATTGATCAATCTATCAATCTATATATTGATCTATCTATCTATCTATGTAACAATTTATCTATTTTTCTAACTATCAATATGCCTATATATTATTCTATCTATCTATGTGAATATTTGTCTATCTGTCTAACTGGCTAATAATCTATCTATATATTTATCTATTAATCTATTTGTCTAATTGTCTAACAATACTTCTATTTATATGTTTAAATATCTAACTATCTATATATGTATATGTATATATGTCTAATGTCTATCTATTTTATTAACTATGTAATTATCATTATTTCTTTTAGTCTATCTATAAATCTAACAAATTATTTGTTGTCTTTCTATTTATGTGTTTATTTTTCTATCTATTTATCTATCAATCTATTTGTTTATCTAGCTATCTATCTATTTGTCAATCTTCCTATCTATCTTAATGTTTATCTATCTATCTATTTATCAACTTATCATTCTAACTATCTTTCTATCTATCTATTTATCTATGTTTCTATCTATCTATATATCTATTTGTCTATCTATATATGTGTGTATCTATCTATCAAACCATATATCTGCCTCTCTCCATATCTGTTTATTTGTATATTCATCTATATAGATATCTGACATTTGTCTATCTGTATATCTATCTATCTGCCTATTTGTCTATCTGTCTATCTTTATATTTGTCTATCTGATATATATAGATATTTGTATATCTGTATATCTATTTATTTATTTATCTATCTATCTATCTATTTGTCTTTATGTTTATCTATATATATCTATCTATCTATCTGACTATCTATCTCTCAATATATCTCTCTATGTCTCTATCTAGCTATCTGTCTAATTTTTTATCTATCACTTTATCTATCTAGGTATTTTTCTTTTTATCTTTCAATCTATCTTTTTAATTATATATATATCTATCTATCTCTCAATTTGCCTATCAATTTAACTTAATATATGTCTAAATGTCTTTATGTCTGTCTCTCTTTGTATTATCTATGTGTATGTGTCTATATATCTATTTGTCTAAAAATATTTTTATCTATCTATCTATCAAACTATCTGTCTAATTGCTATTTGTCTATCGATCTATCTGTATATGTTTACTATTTATCTTTCTGTTTACGTGTTTATCTATTTATCTATTTATTTGATATTTGTCTATTATTCTATTTATCTATTTGTCTATTTGTGTATCTATCTATCTTTCTATCTATTTTTCTATATGTCATTCTTTCTATCTCTTTATTTTCAATTTTGAGACTATCAGTCTATCTATCTTGATGTCTATAAGGTTATCTATCTATCTGTATATCTCTTTATCTATATATATATATATATATATATATATATATATATCTGTCTATTTATCTATCTATCTGTATATCTATTTTTTTATTTGTCTATCTATCTCTCTATCTATCTTTTAGTATATAAGTCTAGTATTTTATGTGTCTATTTATCATTAGGTCTATCGACTGATCATTCAATTTTTTCTATCTAACTGTCTATATGTATATCTGTCTACCTAAATATCTATTAATCTATCTATCAATTTGTCTATCTGTCTATCTAATTATTAGTCTATTAATTTTATCTATCGGTCTATTTAATAATTTATCTATATGGCTATATAGATATTTATTTATCTATCTATCTATCAACTATCTATATGTCTGTCTCTCTGGATTTCTACATATCTATCTATCGATTTGTTCAACAGTCTATCTGAGTACTTGTATATCTTTCTATATGTCTATCTATCTTTCTTTCTATATGTCTCTTTCTCTATCAATCTATCTATTATTCTATCTATCTATTTAAATGTGTAACTTCTATCTATATACCAATTTATATGTCTATCTATCTATATGTCTATCTATCTATCTAACTATCTAATTTTTTATCATTTTATTAGTCTATCTATGCATAAGACTATCTATATATTTGTTTATGTGTGTATCTAGCTTTTGTCTATCTATCTATTTGTTTTTCTTTCTAGTTATCTTTATATTTGTCTATCCATCTTTCTTTCTATCTATCTACATATCTATTTATCTATCTTTCTATCTAACTAATTATATATCGATCTATTTTTTTGTCTATATGTCTATTTATCTTTCTTTTTATTTTCCTTTTAGTTTATCATTCTATAGGACTATGTATTTATCTATCTGTATTTCAATTTATCTAATTGTCTATAAGTCTACCTGTCTATATGTCTATAAATCTATATGCTTATCTATTTATCTTTCTATCTATCTAAATATCTATCAATCTACGTATATGTTTATATATATATATATATATATATATATATATATATATATATATATATATATATATATGTCAATCTATGTAACTATCTAACTATCTATCTTTTAAACAATCTATCCATCTAACTATCTAACTATCTTTCTATCTATTAATCTATCAGGCAATCTATATATATATCCATATGTCAATATGTATATCTATCTATATGACTGTCTATCTATCACACTACCTATCTATCTATTTATCTATCATTCTGTCTAACTAATTATCTAGCGATCTATTTAATTGTCTATATGTCTATCTCTTGATCTCTTTATTTTCCTTTTAGTTTATTGTTCTATACATTTATGTGTTTATCTATATATATATATATCAATTTATCTAATTGTCTATATGTCTATCTGTCTATATGTCTATCTATCTTTATGCCTATCTATCTATATGCCTATCTATCTATCTATCTATCTGTTTTTTTATGTATCTATCTATATATCTATATGTCAATCAATGTAACTATCTAACTATATATCTTTCAAACTATATATCCATCTAACTATCAAACTATCTTTCTATCTATTAGACTATCAGTCTATATATATATATATATACATATGTCAAAATATATATCTATCTATTTGTTTTTCTATCTATTGCTCTGCCTATCTATCTATCTATATTTATATCTATCAATCTATATGTCTGTCTATTTATCTATCTATTTTATGTGTGTCTATCTATCTAATGATCTATATATATATATATCCATATGTATGTATAACTATTTATTAGTCTGTCTATATATTGCTCTACCTATCTGTATATCTATCTATGTATCTATCAATCTATATGTCTATCTATCTATCTAATGATCAATCAATCTATCTATGTATCTATTTGTCTATCTACCTATCTACTGATCTGTCTCTCACTATCTATCTATATGTCTATCTCATTATATGTATATATATATATATATATGTCTTACTTTTTATTTGTCTATTTGTCTATCTGAATATGTATCTATTTGACTATTTATCAATCTATCAATCTAACAATTTTCTATCTGTTTATCTTTCTATCTGTATAATTCACTAATTAACTTACAATATATCTATCTATATTCTGAATTGTCTATCTGTCAAACTATTTAACTATCTTTCAATATATTAGTTTATAAGTCTATCTAGAAATCTATCTATCTATCTTTATATCTATCTTTATGTCAATCTATCTACCTATTTATTTAACAATCAATCAATCTATCTATCTATTTATTTATGTATTTATATGTCTATATGTCTATCTGTCTATCTGTTAATCTGCTCTCAATCTATATGTTTATCTATTTATCAATCTATCTATTTATTTGTATATCTGTCTATCTATCTGTCTATTTATCTATCTATCTCTATCTGTCTATCTATCTATCTGTCTATTTATCTATCTATCTATCTATCTCTATCTATCTATATATCTATTTATCTATCAATTTATCAATCTATCTATATGTCTATATTTCTATCTGACTATTTATCTAATTGTCTAATTGTCTAATTATCTATCTAACTATTTATATATATGTCCATCTAACAAGCTTTCTAGCTACCTATTAGTCTAATCATCTACTTGTCTATCTATCTATCAAGCTTTTTAGCTGCCTATTAGTCTAATTATCTATCTATCTCTCTATCTATCTATCTCTCTCTCTATCTAACTATCTGTGCATCCTTCTTTTTGTCTATCTATCTCTTTTCTATCTATCTTTGTTTTTATGTGTCTATTTGTCTATCTATCTATATATCTATGTATCTATCTATGTGTAAGTTTGTCTATCTATATGTCTATTTGTTTATTTGTATATCTATCAATCTATTTATATATCTATCTTTCAATCAATATATATATGTCTATTTGTATATCTCTCTATCTATATATCTTTCTATCTATCAATTATGTCTTTATTTATCTATCTATCTAAGTATCTATATATCTATCTATCTATCTCTTTGTCTGTCTATATTTGTAAATATTTTACTGTCTATCTATTTATTTATCTATTTATGTATATATCTAAATATCTATATATCTATCTATATATGTACCTATCTTCTTATATGGATATTTTTCTATCTGTATATGTATTTATAATTTTTATCTATATATCTATTTATTAATCTATTAGACTATCTATTTGTCTATCTGTATATATCTTTATCTATCTCTTTATCTAACTATATGTCTATCTACATATCTTTATATTTGTCTATCTATCAATCTTTCGATCTAACTATCTATCGATCTATATATCTATCTATTTATTTTTCTATCTATCTATTTGTATATATGTTTATGTGTCAATCTTTCTATCTATGTAACTAACTATCGATCTATATATCTATCTATCTTTCTATCTAGGTGTCTAGCTCTCTATTTCTATATCAATCTATATTTTTATATGAATGCCTATCCAACTATCATTTAGTCTATTAGTATATCAGTCTATCAGTTTATAAGTTTATCTCTCTGTTTATTTATCTACAATTTTTTTAATCTTTCTATCTCTCTATCTATTTACTTATCTGTTTATATATTTATCTATTTATTTATCTATTTAATTATTTTCCATAAGTCTAGCTGACTATTTGTATATCTTTTTATATGTCTGTCTTTATTTCTATATGTCTATTTGTCTATCTATCTATTTATCTGTCTATCTATTAAATTATCTAACTATTTATCTATCTTTCTATCTGTTTGTCTATCTAGATAATTATCTAACTATCTAACCATCTATTTTTCTATCAATCTATTAGTCAATTTATGCATCTACCTATCTAAATATGTGTTTATGTGTCTATATATCTATTTGTTTATGTATCTATCTATCTAGCAATCTATAAATCTATCTATCCATCTATGTTGTTATCTATTTATATATCTATTTTTCAATTTATCTAAGCAACTATCTATCTATCTATCTATTAATTATTATATATGTCTATCTTTTTATCTCTTTATATGCATTTTTGTTTTTCAATCTATAAGTCTATGTGTTTATCTAGCTATTTATTAATAAACCTAATTTTCTATTTGTCTATATATTAATATGTCTATTTGTCTATCTGTCTATCTATCTATATTTTTATCTATCTATCTGTCAATATGTTTATTTGTATATTTGTCTATCTATCTATCTATCAATATGTCTATCTATAAATTTATCTATTAGTCTTTTTATATATTTGTATATCTATCCATCTATTTGTCTATATGTCTATATGTTTATATTTATATCTATCAAAAATATGTAACTATCTAACTATCGATCTTTCTATCTGTCTATCCATCTAACTATCTTACAATCTTTCTATCTATAAGTCTATCAGTTAATATTTCTATCTATCTATATAAATATTATATCCATCTATCAATTTATATATCTATCTATCTATATATCTATATGTCTATATGTATATCTATCTATGTATCTATCTATCTATATGTCTATCTATCTATCTGTCGATCAACCTATCTATCTATCTATCTATCTGTCGATCAACCTATCTATCTATCAATCAATCTATCTATCTATCTATATATATATATATATATATCTTTTTTTCTATCTATCTATCTATCTATCTATTTTTGTGTGTATTTATTTATTTGTCTATCTTCCTTTCTATTAGTGTTCCTATTGATCTATTTGTTTATCTATTTATCTGTCAATCTATCTATCAAATGCTTTCTAACTATCCATCTTTTATCTATCTATTAGTCTATCAATCTATAAATTATTTTTCTATCTATTTATCTGTTTATCTATCAATATGTCTATCTATATATTTGTCTAAATATCTATATGTCTATCTATTTATCTGTATCTGTCTATCTGTCTATCTATCTAGTAATATATTTTTACATATATATCTAACATTATATTTTTTTTTATCTATCTATATATGTATCTATTTGTATATCTATTAATTTGTCAATCTTTTAATCAATCTTTTAATCAATCTTTTTTTTATCTTTTTATCTATGTAAATCAATAACTAATTAATAATCTATCTATCTATCTGCCTTTATGTTTATTTGTCGAACTGTCTAACAATTTAACTATCTTTTTGTCTATTAACCTATTAGTCTATTTATCGTCTGTCTATCTCTATATCTATCTATGTGTATGTCTAGCTAATTATTTATTTAGTAATATATCTAAATATCTAACTATCTATATATATATATATATCGATATATCTTTTTATCTATCTAACTATCCAACTATCTATCAGTCTATCAGTTTATAAGTCAATCTATCTATTTATTTAACTATCTACCTTTCTATTTTTCAATCTGTGTATATAACTATCTACCTTTCTATTTTTCAATCTGTGTATATAACTATCTATTTTTTTATTTAATTATCTAACTATCTATCTATATATCTATCTATCTGTCAATGTATCAAACTATCTAATTATCTTACTATCTAAATATGTGTTTATGTGCCTATCTATTAAAGTTTATATTTCTTTTAATCAATCTATCTATCTATATATCTATTGAATTATCTATTTATATATATATATATATATATATCTTTCTTTCTAATTATCTATATATCTACCTACCTACCTATCTATCTATCTATTTTTCTTTATGGCTATGTCGTTATCTCACTCTCTACCTTTGAATTTATCAGTCAATAAGTCTATGTATCTATCTATCAATATATCTAATTGTCTATAAATCTATCTGATTATATGTTTATCTATCTATCTATCTATCTATAAATCTATCTCTATATCAATCTATTATGAATCTGTCTATATATTTATATATCTATCTTTCTATCTATTAACTTTCTATCGGCCTATCTATTTATATGTCTATCTATCAAACTATCTATTTTTCTATATGCCTAAATGTCTATCTATCAATCTATGTACTAATCTATCTGTCTATTTCTCTAACTATTAAATATCTTTCTGTTATCTATCTATTTATGTGTGTGTGTGTGTGTGTATTAGTATATCTACCTATATTTTTATATGGCTATCGGTCTATCTAATGATATGTCTATCTAACTATATATATGTTTATATGTCTATCTATCTATATTTCAATCTATATATCTACCTATCTATCTATCTATTTGTTAATCTATCTATCTATTTATATATCTATCTATCTAGCTATATTTATATCTCTCCAATTATCAATTTGCATATTTGTATATTTATCTTTCTATCTACCTATCAATCTATTTATTTATCTAAATATCTATCTATCTATTTTTCTACCTATCTATCTACCTATTTGTCTATCTATCTATCTATCTAAATATCTTTGTATCTGTCTATATGTCTATCTATCTACCTGTCTTTAGGTAAATTTAGCTATCTTATCTATCTATCTATTTATTATTCTATCTATATATCTATCTATTTATCTATATGTCTATATATGTATCTTTCCTTCAATCTAGAAATCTATTAGTCTACTTGTCCATCTATCTATCTATCTATTTGTGTGTGTGTGTGTGTGTGTGTGTGTGTGTATGTATATATATATATTTGTCGATCCTTTTATTTATGTATATATCTTTCTAAGTGTCAATCTATCTGTCTATTTGTCAATATGCATATCTATCTATCTATCTATGCATCTATGTGACTATCATGCCCTCTGAATATCTGGCTATCTATTATCAATCTGTTTATATATCTATCTATCAATTTATATATCTATTTATCTCTCTATTCATTGATATATCTATATGCCTATCTATCTATATCTATATCTACTATCTCCCTATTTGTCTATTTGTCATTCCATATATCTATCTAACTTTATATATATATCTATCTATCCATCTATTTTTCTATTTATCTATCTGTCTATCTTTTTTTCTATATATATATATATATATATATATATATATATATATATATCTATCTATCTATTTATCTATCAATCTATCTATATATCGAGATGTATTTCAGTCAATTTGTCTATTTATATATTTCTTTATGTGTCTATTTTTTTATTTATCTAACTATATATATATATATATGTATCTATCTATTTGACTATCTAATCTGTGTCTATATATCTATTTATTTAATTATCTATTCTTCTATTTGTCTATTAGTCTATAATTATATTTGACTATATATGAATCTATTTATCAGTCTATGTATCTTTGTGTCTATGTGTCTTTCGCTCTATCCTTCTTTCTATCTACGTATCTATTTGTCTATGTGTCTATATGTATACAAGTCTATATATATATCTATCTATTTATTTGTTTATCTATCTAACAATCCATTTGTCTATTTGACTATCAGTCTATTAGTCTATCTATTTATCTATCTATTTGTCTATCTATATGTCTATCTATAATTCTATTTGTCTTTCTGACTTTTTATCTATCTATCTTTCTATCTGTCTAGCTAGTTAGCTATCTATCTATCTGTATGTCTGTCTTTCTATATATCTCTCTATCTATCTATATATCTATTAATCAATTTATCAATTAGTCTATATATCTATCTTTTTATTTAAATGTCTATATGTCTATCTTTGAATCTATGTAACAATCTAACTATATACAATTCTATCTATATATCTAACTATCTAACTATATATCTATCAAACTATCTAACTGACTTCTTTCTATTTACCTAAAGTCAATTTATTTATTTGTCTAATTATATATTCATTTATGTATCTATCTATCTATTTGTATGGCTATCTATTATTCTACCTATCTATTTGTCTAGCTCTCAATTTATTTATCTATCTATCTATTTTTGTATCTATATATCTTGTTATTTGTCTATCTATCTTTCTATCTATCTCTCTATCTATCTTTATATATGTCTATCTGCTTATCTATCTATGTATTGATCAAGATATCTATTATATCTATCTATCTTTCTACCTATCTATCTATCTATCTATCAAGATGTCTATCAATCTATTTGTGTGTCTAGCTATTTGTATATTATTTCTATTTGTATATCTATCTATGCATATATCTATTTATTGCTCTATTTATTAATCTATTTATAAATCTATTTATCTATAAATATTTATATCTATCTATATATATCAGTGTTTATTTGTCTCTCAATTTATTTGAGTATTTCTCTATTAGTCAATATTTTTATATCTCTATATATCTATATGTCCATGTCTCTATGTGTTTCTCTATTTATCTATCTATCTAAATATTTATCTATTTTTTTATGTATGTATCTGTCTATCTGCCTATCAATCAATCTATCTATATACTATCTATCATTCTATGTATCAATTTATCTATTTTTCTATCTATTTATATCTCTATTAGTCTATAAGTCTAATTTCTATTTACCTATTTCTATCTTTCTATTATTTATCAATCAATCAATCAATCAATCTTTCTATATGTCTAACTACCTATCTATCTATCTATCTATCTATCTATCTTTATATTAGTCTATTTATTTATCTATCTATATCACTATCTATCTATTTATCTATCTATCTTTCAATATTTTTATTTGTCTATCTATCAATTTGTTCTTCTATCTATCTATCCATGGGTCTATTCATCTATTTGTATATCTATCCATCCATATATCTATCAATATATCTATCGATGTAACTATCTATCTATCTATATATTTATTTGTCTATCTATCTATTTGTCTATCTATCAATCTATTTGTCTATCTATCTACCTGTCTATCTATCTATTTGTCTATCTATTTATCTGTCATTCTAACTATCTTTCTATCTATAAATTTATTTTTTAGTCTATTTGCCTATCTAGCTATCTATCTATCTATTTTTCTATCTATCTATTTGTATATCTTTATGTCTATCTATCAATCTATTTATCTATTTATATATCTATCTCTCTAACTATCTACTGATCTATCTATCTATTTCTCTATCTTTCTATCTATCTATCTGACTATATGTCACTTCATCTATTTTATTATCTATTTGTCTAATGATTAATCTTTCTATTTTCTATTTATATTTTTCACTATATATTTTAAATATTTATCTATCTTTCTATCTCTCTATATGCTTATCTACCTATTTGTCTATCTTTCTATTTCTTATCTATCAATCTGTCTTTCTAGTTATTTCTATGTCTATTTATTTATCTATCTATATATTTATTTGTATATATATTAATCCATATATAATTCTAACTTTTTGTATATCTATCTATCTATCTAACAATCTATCTGTCTATCTGCCTATCTGTCAATCTATCTATATGTATATATTTCTATCTATCTAAATATCAACTACATATTTATGTGTCTATTTATTTGTCTATCTACCTTTCTATCTATCTTTATATTTACTATCTATCTATCTATCTGTCTATCTATTTGTCTTTTTGTCTATCTATTTATCTTTCTCTATATCTCTCTATCTATCTATGTATATATTTATCTATCTATCTATCTATATATTTTTCTATATATTTTTCTATATATTTGTCTTTTTGTCTAATTATCTATTTGTATATGTGTCTATTTATTTATATATATTTCTTTATATCTATCTATTTATCTATATATATCTGTCTTTTAGACTAAAAGTGTATTTGTATATCTATAAATCTTTCTATTAGTCTATGCATCTATGTATCTATCTGTATATCTATATATCTATATATCTATCTATCTATCTTTTTATTTATTTGTCTATATGTCTATGTGTCTACATGTCTATTTATCTATCCGTCCATCTATCTATCTAGCTATCTATTTATCTATCTATATGTCTACCTGTTAGCTATCTATTAATTTATTTGTCTATCTATTTGTCTATCTATCTATCTATCAATTTATTTGACTATCTAACGATATGTCTAACTATCTATATGTCTATTTATTTAGCTGTCTATATATATATATATATATATATATATATATATATATATTTATTTATTTATTTATTTATTTATTTATTTATATATATTAGTCTATCTATCGATATAACTATCTATTTATTTGTTTATTAATCTAAATTTCTATATTTATATCTATCTATCTTTCTATTTATCTATCTGTTTAACTATCTAACTATCTTTTTTTATATCTATCTATCATTCAATCTGTCTATTTGTTAAACTATCTAACTACCTTTTAGTCTATCAGTTAATTTGTCAATCTATTTAATTGTCTATCTGTGTATATTAATATTTGTTTATCTGTCTATTTTCTAGCTATCTTTTTATCTATATATATATATCAACCTATCTATCTGTCTATCTATTTATTTGTATATGTATCTATCTATCTGTTTATCTATCTATATAACTATATGTCTAACTATCTATTTGTATGTCTATATATATATATATATATATATATATATATATATATATATTTTTATTTATTTATTTATTTATTTATTTATATATTTGTCTATCTATCTATATATCTATCCATTTATTTGTTTATTTATCTAAAGATCTATATGTAAATCTATTTATCTATCTATCTATTTAACTATTTAAATATCTTTCTTTATATATATCTATCATTCAATCTATCTATCTGTCAAACTATCTAACTACCTTTTAGTGTATCTGTAGATTTGTCTATCTGACTAATTGTCTATTTGTGTATATATATATTTGTCTATTTGTCTATTTTCTAGCTATCTATTTGGTTATCTATATATCTATATATCTATCTGTCTATCTATCTCTATCTATCTATTTATCTATCTCTCTATTTATATATCTAACTATCTAACTATCTATCTAACTAACTACTTGTCTATCTATCTATCCATCTATCTATTTGTCAGTCTAACTATCTAACTATATTTTAATTTATCAGTCTATTAGTCTATTAGTGTATCTATATATTTGTTTATTTATCTATTTGTCTATCTGTTTATCTATCTTTGTGATTATCGATCTGTCTCCCTATCTATCTATCTGTTTTCTTTCTCTTTATCTATCTATCTCTCTCTCTCTCTATGTATTTGTATATCTACCTATCTTCTTATATGTTTATTAGTTTATCTGTTTATTTATCTATCTATCAATATATCTATCTATTTGAGTATCTATCTATAAATTTATCTATTTTACAATCTTTCAACCTTTTTATTTATCTATATATATGTTTTTATATCTATCTATCTATCTATCTATTTGTCTATCGATATATCTATCTATCTATTTATCAATCTATCTATCTCTCACTTTATCTATCTATTTATCTTTCTTTCTATCTATCAGTCTATAAGTTTATCTATCTATCATTATATATGTCTATCTATCTATCTGTCTATCTATCTATCTGTCTATCTTTCTATATGTCTATCTAACTTTATATCTATCTATCTATCTACATATCTATATATCTATCTATCTACATATCTATATATCTATCTATCCTTCTATCTCTTTTTTTTTCTCTAACTATGTGCACATCTATTTATTAGTCTAAATGGCTTTCTCTATTTCTATCTATCTGTATATCTATCTATTCATATATTTATTTATCTCTCTTTTTGTAGATCTATCTATCTAATAATATATATAACTATCTATCTTTCTATTTGTCTAGGTTTCTATTTCACAACAAGAAAATCACAGTTTTTCAATGGAATTTTTCATTCCAAGTCCTTTGCAAAGCCTTTAAAAATTTGTTGCAAATATCTATTAGCATTAGATTTGCAACAAAAGTATTCTGTTGCAAAAAACCTTGTTGCAATTTTGCACACTTCGGCATTTAGTTGCAAAAGACTAATTGTTTTGCAACACAATTATTCTGTTGTTATAACGCAACGCATTTCACATCCATTGCTAATTCCCAAGAATCATAAGACAATGGATGACTTAAAATTGTTGTCATTCCATTGCTAATTTGCAACAGATCAGCAACCATTTCGTTAATAACCATTAAAATTTTTTTAGCCATCCTGTTGCAACTTTCCAACAAAGTTACAACCACAATGAGTCATTGCAAATTATGTTTTTGTAATTCTATTGCAATTCTATTGCAAATTTGCAACAGATCAGTAATCATTTCATTACTAACCTTTTCAATGACTATTATAACTTCGTTGCAACATTGCAACATATTTGCAACCATTATGAGTCCTTGAAAAATATTTTATTGTAATTTTATTGTAATTCCATTGCAAATTCGAAATAGCATTGCAACTAATATATTCTTTATAAAAGTCACTTATTTGCAATGGAATATCTATTGCAAAATCCATTGCAATTATTTTTTCCAATTTTCATTTATTTTTGTCAAATTTGTTATTTTCCAATATTTTCTATATTATTCAATATTTTCTATACTAGATTCAAAATTTCTTGTCCCATAATATAAATTGCAACACCAATTTTTATAACTAATAGTTAATAGTTTCATACACCATATTCAACCACAATTTTAGATTATAGTTCCGTTGTGCAAAAGTTTAATAATAAAAATGTTTAACAATTTGTTGAATCCTTTAGTAGTAGGTACATCTATCTCAAGGGCAATGGCTGACGAAATAGGCAGACCACTAATAAGCTCTAAAATATGTGCATGAAAAGTTGTAGTAAGACTTTCCACAGTCTATAAATGCTCCCTCTATTGTTGCATCATTTGGTCATGCAACATATTCATCTCCTTTTCCAAAGCCTAGATTCGACTATCTTGTTTTTCCTGTGTTTGAGATTCATGAATCGGTTGACTAGTTGAAAGCATATTGATAGAACTGGATGATGCTTGAGATTGTAAGCATACAGATCCTATTAATCCGAGGTTATATACTCATTTCTTCTTTAATCCCCCAACCTCATCTAGATATATTTGAGTTGCATCAACTGATTGAGATAAAGTTGCATCCTTTATTACAGCTGTAATCTTAGCCTCATACCTTGAAACTACACAATCCTAAAATATATAAACATTAGTAATAAATTTTTTTATAAACAAAAATTACAGACAAATTGACTAAATAGATTGCACTTACATAGATCTTTTGAGACTTCCAATGAACAAATTGATTATATACCTTTTTCCTGTGCGTTTGTTCTAGGAACTCATGTGGATGAGGCGGATGCTTTAACTTGGCCACCTATAATTTTAAAAGTATAATATAATAAAACAAGTATTTAAAAAACATTGAATAAATTCAAAATAATTATCAATATACATACCAAGCATTTATCATTCTCCTTGTGAGATAAGGAACCACCAGTATGTCGCAAAGCTTTTATGCTCTAACCTCTAGTCTCACGCATCCTATTCATAGATCCTTGGGTAGACTTTTTATGAAATTCTAGTGACTGCCAATAATGTTGCCAAGCTTCCCAAATACTCTCTGAGATGAAACTCGGTCATTCGCTATGATCTTTCTATTGACTCGCATCATTACTATATCATGAAGCCCTTTTATCCCATGCAATCGTAACTAGAGCATCTAGTGAAGGATCCCACTGATAATGTTTCTGCAATTGATATAATGCCAAAAATGAAAATCTATGTAATAAAAAAATACTTTTATTGTATATGATATGTGAACCTTTTTAATGTTGTAATTTTTTTTTGATTTTATTCGCATTCCAATTCCAGCTTATCCACATTATTAAAAAACATTTAAAAAAATATTCAAGAACAAAGTGAAACAACATTTGTTATTGATCAATATATAGAAAAATAAAATAAAATAAAATATATCTTAGACCCAATTCATACTTGAAACTCTTGCAAGTAGAAATCTTTGATATCATGGGGCACCATCTTCCAATTATAACCCATAACATGGAAATACTCCTTGAAGATATTAGTGATAATTTTAGATATATTCTCTATGATTTGTATCCTACAAGTAAACATACAAATTTTATCAATGCAGTTAATAAACTTAATTTGGTCAACATAAAAAAATTCAAGTGAAATAGTTTAAAAAGGAAAACATACTCTGCATCAGTAAGTGTAATGGAAGGATGAGAGACAGAATCAATGAGTAGTAGTAATGTTGAACTCTGTAGTGAGGCTACTTGAGGTGTTGAATCTTTTACAGGTAGTGGTATAGAAAATGATGCATGATCACCTGGTGTATGCAAGGTGGAGCTAGTAGTATCATGGATGATGGCACCTTGTGCAGATGTATGTGTGGTAGGTGAACCTTCTAATGATTTAGAATCTACTTGGGCACTAGGGGAGAAAACCACATTCCTACCACATCCTCTTGCCCATATCCCAGATCCTCATTCTACTCATCGACCCATATCTCCATGAGCATAAGAACAAAATACAATATATATTAATTGGTAATTAAATGGTTATACAACAATCCAATTACCAACCTAATTTTTATCATTGTTTAAATCGTTCCATTCTTTTTTTTCACCTTCGTCATATTCTTCTTCTTCTTCATCTTCATGAAAAAGTGTTTCAATTACATTGATATTTAACATTTCACCAATTGGATCATTACGCAAAATAGTTTCATTTTCTACCGGTAAACTATATTCTTCAACATCATTTGTTTCCTGTTGAAATAGATATTGTGGGGTAATTTCTAGCTATGCAAGTATCTCAATCATTCCTCTAGCTTTGATTTTACAAATAGCCTACCAAGATCTAGTATCATGTTTTAAGCTTACATATGTGCAATAATACACTTGTTGTGCTTGCATTGCTAAAACAAATTTGTATTGCTTATTGATCCTCATCCTAACATTTGGTGTAATGTCAAACCACTCATACTTAAATAAAATAATCTTATTAATGGGTCATCCTGGGTACTCTAATTTTATGACTTCTTGCAATTGACCACAGTAGTCAGTTTCATCAATCCTGTAATTAGTACCTTTAACACACACACAACTATTCTTTGAAAATATAGAAGTTCCCCGTTGGAGTTTGTGAAAATGAAAACCATTCACACCACATCCATTATAACACTTAACTATTTGCAGTCCTTCTTCTAGAGCTTTAAAATATATGTTTTCAGCATTGTCATGTGTATGTAAATAAGAGTGTGTTAAAAAACATGTTACCATTAACTAAATAAAACAATAAAGAATTTACGCAAAGTCTTGAACCATACTAGAAAGAAATCATCGTGTCTCGCATCAACAGTTGCATCATTAATTTTGGCACATTTTTTCATAACTCAGTAAAGAATATTCTATTAATAGAACACTCATTAGGTGAATTATAAAATTACAAGATTAGTGCAATAGCTGAGTTAAGATGCATACTTAATATAAGGTTTAACTTCAATGCAGTTCAGCAAGACATAATGATGTGAAATATTAATCTCATGTTCACTTAGCATTCATATTATATGTGTTCCAAAAGGTCAACCGAGATGGGTGAATATTAACAAGTTCTCATTGAAATCATTTCTTTCTCCAATATGGGACTCAACATTATGTGACATCATTCGATGTCTTGTATGGAGTGATGGATTGAAATAATGCTCACAAAAAGTTGAAGCTTCTTCGACTAAATATTTGTTGCATATTGATCCTTCCACTTTGGCCTTATTCTTTGCATTTTGTTTTAACTTTCACAAATACCTAGCAATCTAATCAATAAGTTTATAAATACCAAAATCATATAATGATTTGATGATAGTAAATGTAGTTTTAAAACATAAATTTGCATACCTTTCAAATGGATACATCCATTGGTATTGGACTAGTCCTGCTATCCTTTCTTCATATAATGCAGTTTTTGGAGGTGGATATATTACCATTCGATACTTTCTAATAGCATATTTATTTCTTCTAAAGAGATGATCTAGTGGAAGGAACTTATGATGATTATAAAACCATGTTTTTTTCCTTTCATTCTGTAGGGTAAAGGCATCTGATTCATCCTTACAATACGGACATGCTAGTCTTTCAGATGTACTCCAACCAAACAACATTGAGTAAGCTGGAAAGTCACTGATTGTTCATAAGAGAGCTATCCGTAGCATAAAATTTTGCTTTCTAGATATGTCATAAGTTTCAACTCCAACTTCTCATAATGTTTCTAACTCTAATATAAAATGTTATAACTTGTCCTTCTAATTTCTCGGGCCTAGGACAATAACTGTTAGAAACATGTATTGTTCCTTCATACACATTTCTAGGGGCAGATTATATGGAGTGAGGATAATAGGCCATGAAAAATAATGACTTTCATATTGCCCGAATGGTCGAAATCCGTCAGTACATAGGCCTAATCTGACATTACTGCTCTCAGTTGCAAATGAGGGATGCGTAGCATTAAAATGTTTCCATGCAGGAGAATCAAAATAATGACGCATCACACCATCTTCTACAAAATGATCATCGTGTCATCTCATACTCTCAGTATTAGCTTCTAAAGCATATAACTTGTTGGGCAATTGCGCTTCCACGGTAGTGATATTAAGGTACAGAAACAACAGAAATACCAAAATATAAGCAATATATATATATATATATATATATCCAATCTAGCAACCAACCACGACAAAATCAAAAGCGTGAAATAAACACCAAAAATAATGTGGTTCGCTAATCACTCAGTACGACTAGCTATATCCACCAGAAAATGCTTATGCATTACAGATTAAACCAACCAAAATATAGTCTTATAGTATGCAGCACAGAACAGCCACGATAAATCACGTAGAGAGAAGAGAGAGAGACGATGAACAGTTCCCAAGGTCCAAAAAACAGCCACCCGAAATTAAAATTACAAACATTTTATAATAAAAAAAAATCTTTCGGTTCTTTTAACCAGAGTGAGACATCTATTATTGTGTTACTGCTGCATCCCAGGCTTCTTAATATTTCCTTTCCTACACTTAAATGAAAATATTAAAATAGAAACAGAAATATTTGGTTATACAAATAGATTATCAAAAAACAAATTACATATACAACATAATTGTTGAAGTCTTAGTGTTAGTGGAATTCTCATATGGCACAAGCTTTTGTCTATTAATATTTTGTGGTCGATAGCGAGCATGCACAAAAAATTTGCATTGAGTTAATTCTGAGTCATCACCCCAATAAATCATATAGCCATTCAGGAAAGTAATAATTTTATAGATTGGCAACCCAATTAATTTGATAAGCTTCTTGGTTTCATAGAAACTATCATTTATAACATTATCATAAGGCAACAACTCCTTAATAAACTGATACAGCATCGTAGCACCGTTCAGACAATCAATGCTCTGACTTGATGTGAAGCATTCGAGAAATGGTTGATAACTATGAGTGTGTTTGACAATTAGGTCATACTTCTTGGTTTGCAGCATTAAGCTTGTCATAAAAATTTTGTGCGGTTGGGTTTGGAGATTCCTCGACAATATTAGCATTAAATTGTGGACTAGCTGCATCATTAACCATTTGAACAAATATGTCGATGATTCAATAATATTTGTTATTGCAAGATGGTCAGCAGCATTCACATTATATAATGCCTCCTCTCCATATATAGATGATTCGGTCTCACCATGCAAGTACCACATACGATAATTAGGGACAACCCCATATTTATAAAGATGGAAACTTTCCTCGTTAACTTCAACAAAATTCTTGTTCTGGCACTTCTTCTTATTACATGGGCATCTAATGTGATTACCTTTACTACCTTATGGTAGACTAAGTGCAAATTGAACAAATTCTTCGACTCTCGATATAAAGGATTGGTTAGACAATCCTTTTGTTAGCCTTAAATGCATCCATTCTCTATTTGAACTCATTTTACATGTCATGAAATGTAACCTAAATTACTCAGTTTATAAATACACAATGAAAATAAGTAAGTACTGATCATCATCTCACTTTAGGGTCATAATTAATCAAACAAGGAAATATAGATTCCTTAGCATTCTTAGTACAAAATAATTAGCATTCCTACTACAAAAAAATCAAACCTAGAAACATTGTATTTAAAGACCAAATTGGTGCTAATAGTACTTGCCTATCAGCAACCTCAGCAATAATTGGCAATCTAGGGATGAGTCAATCTAGCTACCTACAAAATGTTCAAATAATAGCCAAGATGTTCATAAAAATACAAAAGGCCACTAAAATTCATATATAGGCTTATCTATAAGGCTTTCAAGGTGTTATATCTTTACAACTATAATTAATGTATCTAACATAATATAAAAGCATGGGTTTCAAAAAAAACCACATAGAAAAACAAATTAAAAAAAACTAAACTAATATCCAAAAAAAATCTCATTTAGAAACCCTAGAGAATATATACCTTTAGGAGGCATGAAATATTCAACAAACTCCTAGACATACAACCATTTTAGGAAAAGCATGGAGCAATATGCAAACTGTAAAGACAAGATTTTAATTTTAGATCCATAAATTTGAAAGAAGGCTAAATTTCATCATATTCTTCATTAATATTCCTAGAAAGAAGAAGGCTAAAAATTCGATAAAATATATGAATTCTTGTAACAAACTATAAAAATTTAATTGCTTGTTTGAGTCAATATGTCTAAAAAAATTATACTTATCAAATAATATTAGAATTTAACATAACTATGATAATTTATTTATGTGTTAGCTATCAATATATTATATGTAATTTCAAATATAGTATAATCAGGAATATCACATAATAAGTAAATATGTTTGGAAAGTAATATTTTTATTTATTAAATTTTTAAAAATATTATATGATTTAATGTATTTATATTATTTGTATACACTAATATATTTTGCAATACACTTATATCTAAATGCGATATTAGTAATATGTTTAAATAATTTAGAAATATTTATATTTTAGTACCTTAATTCATGAGATAAAAATAAACTTTTTGAAATACTAGTTTTTCACTAGTTTATTTGCTTGTATGGATTATTAAGTTAAAGTAGAATGAGTTATAAATATTATAAATATTATATGTGAGTGTATAAATCAACAATAAGATCCAAATGCTAAAATTTATATACATATGTAAATTTTATATATATATTATGAAACAATGAAATAAGACAACAATTTGAGGTTGAAGGGAATTAGGTTGAAGGGAATGAAGGATTTTATTGTTTATTTGTATTTCAAAAATAAAATTTTTGAAATATGAGTTTTTCACTAGTTTATTGTTTATTTCACCTTCCCATCATACCATATGCCTGAATGAATGGCCAATCCCACAAAATTGATCCTGAAGAAGCAAAGAGCAAATAAAATTCACCTCTTCAACTACTTATTGAATACTCAAAAAACATTTTTTGGAGCAGAAGAACAATAAAAATATACATTAACTTTTGCAATTTTGTGTTTTTGAGAATCAAAGCATAAAAAATACAATAACTACCTAAATGCCTGCCACACGCCCAAGAAGGAAAGAAGATGATACTTACAATCAAGGAAGTTTGGGAATGAATACAAGTAAAAGATTTATGTATATTTCTCCCTAAAATAGATATTATATAGGTTAATAATATATATCGTGTTACCGGCAAAAAGGTGGTAAGGAAGCGGAAAGAGAAGAACACCACCAGAATCAAAATGGAAGATGAAGCAGTCGATAGACACAAAATGGAAGAAGAGCACCACCATAGGAGCTATAATAGGAAGAGTGGCGAACGAATACCTGCAGCTAGGGCTCACGTGCTATCTCTATGTAGGGCTGCCAAAACCTGGAGATGGCTCAAGATTTAATATTTTTACAATATTTTATCAAAAGGTGGACTAGAACCCGAGCTCTTTCTATTATTTTAATTTCCAAAATTTAAAAATAGAAATTTATATTTTTTTTTAATTAAAATTTAAATGATTAGAATGTTTTTATAATTTAAAGTATAAACACTAAAAAATAAAAAAATTGAATGGATATTATTAAAATAATGAATTTGAAGTGATAATAATTTTTCACATTAATATATTAAATAATAATATTTTTATTATTTGTTTTTTCAACATAAGATAAAATTCTTCTAAAGTACTGAGAAAGCAATAAAGTGGTCAAACAGTGGGAATGAATTATATTTGGATTTTAGAAAATATCAGAAAAATGCTTTTTTTTAATTTCTAGAAATGAGAAGTAGAGTTGAAAATAGAACAAAAAAAATATTAAAAAAATTAATAAGTTTCTAAAGTGAATTAATAATGGAATAAAGAATAATTTAAAAATATAAAAGAATTCAAAATGACATACCTACTTGTAATTAAAGCCCCCAAAAAATTAGAAGAAAAATAGTAAAAAATGAATAAGTTAAATTTGATTTCCCCTTATTTTTATTTTGTTCTTACATTGTTGTTTATATTAGGTTATCCTGAATCAGTACAAGGTAAAAAAATTATATTAAAATAAAATTTCAAAAAACAATATAATTGTATTCTCTATATCTTCAAAATTTGGTGTTAATAACATTTTTCAATTTGCACTTGTTACACATACACACACACACACAATAATATCATATAACATAAATTTCAAAAAAAATCAAAATTGTGTTGTCTATATATTAAAAATTTGTTATTAATAACAATTTTCATTTTTTATTTTTGGGAATACTATAGTTAATAATTGAGTTTTCTTAAGTTATTAAAATTAGTTTTAATAAACGTCATCAATATTCATTAAAAGACTTAGGTTATGTTTCATAGATAGACACATAAACATATAGATAGATAGATAGTTATACAAATAAACAAATAGATAGATTATTAGATTGAAAAATAGACACACACACACACACACATATATAGACAAATAGATAGATCAGTAGATAGACAAATAAATGGATAGATAGATAGATTGGTTGATAGATTTATAGTTTGATTGATTGATAGAAAGATATATAG
>JAREIK010003598.1:475102-557602 GCA_029783825.1 Sapria himalayana | reverse complement strand
TAAATAGACAAATAGATAGATTGATAGATTCATACATATATATAGATTGACATATAGATTGATTGATTGATTGAAAAAATATAGAAAGATAGACAGAAAGATAAATAGACAGATAGATAGATAGACATATAGATAGATAGATAGATTGATTGATTGATAGACAAATAGATAGATAGAATGATAGACTAAAATACATATAGAGATATAAACAACTAGAAAGATAGTTAGATTGATAGAGAGATAGTTAGACGGGTAGAAATATAGATAGATAGATAGATAGATAGACATATAGATAGTCAAATTGACAAATAGATAGATACATAGACAAATAGATAGATAGACAAATAGATAAATAGATAGATTGATAGCCATATAAACAAATAGATTGATAGATAGATGAATAGATATATGTATTTATATATATGTGTGTATGTGTGTGTGTACAAATAGATTGACTGATAGATTGATAAACAGTTAGACAAGTAGATAGATAGACAAATAAAAGATAGATAGTTTAATAGTTACATAGATAGATAGATTGAGAGATACACAAATTGACAAATATATAGATAGACTAATAAACATATAGACAAATATACACACACACACATAGAAACATAGACATATAAACAAATAGATAGATAGAAAAATAGGCGTATAGATAGATAGATACATAGATAGATAGATAGATAGATATAATAGTAGAGATATAGTTAGATAAAAAGATAGATAGACATATAGATAGACAAATAGACAGATAGATAGATAGACATATAGACATATATACATATAGACACATAAATAGATTAATAGTTAAATAGATATATAGATAGACTGATATACTAATAGCTGGTAGATATATAGTATGATAGAAAGATAAAAAAAAAGAAAGATAAATAATTAGATAGATAGAAAAATAGTTATATAGACATATTGATATATTGATTGAATTATAGATAGAAAGATAGATATATAGATAGTTATAAAAATAGAGAGGTATACAAATATACAAATATATAGATAGATAGATTGAAAGATAGATATTTAGATAGAAAGATAGATTAAAAGATTAATCGATAGACAAATACATAGATAAATAGATAGATGGACAAATAGATAGATAGAAAAATAGATAAATAGACAATTTGACAGATAGACATATGGATAGAAATAGATAGATAGATAGACTGATAGAATAATAGATAGAAAGATAGTTATATAATTAGATAGATAGAATAATAGATAGATAGATAGTTCGATAGTTAGTGAATTAGATAGAAAGAAAGATTTACAGATTCACAGATTGATAAATAGACAAATATTCAAATAGACAGATAGAAAGATTGACATATAGACATATAGATATTAGAGAGAAAGACATATAGACAAATAAATTGATAGCCAGATAGATAATTAGATAGACAAACAAATAGAAAGATAGATATATAGATAAATAGATAGATGGATAAACACATATTCTTAATGATTGAAAGATAAATAGATAGTTAGATAGATAAACAAATAGACAGATAGACAGATTGATAGATAAATATATTGATAGAGATACAGTTAGATAAATAGATTGTTAGACAGTTAGACAAATAGACATTAAGATATATATGTAGATATCCAATTAGATATATAGATAGTCAAAATGGCAGATTGACTTAGATAGATAGAAAGACATATAGACAAATAGAAATATAGGCAAATAGAAGATATACAGATAGATATATAAATAGATAGATAGACTTATAAACTTATAGACTGAATGATAGAAAGACATTTAAATAGTTAGATATAGAGACACACAAGTAGATAAATCGATATATAAATAGATAGTTAGATAGTTATTGAATTAGATAGATAGAAAGATAGAGAGATCGTTAAATTGACAAATTGATAGATAGACAAATAGATAGATAGACATATAAAATGATATACATATATAGATAAATAGATATATAGATAGAAAGATAGATAGATATACACATATATAGATAGACAAATAAGTAATTGAACTAATAGATTATTATACAAATAGATAGATTAATATATAGATAGATAGACAAACAAATAGCTGGATAGACACGTAAACATATAGATAACTAGAATAATAATAGATAAAGATATAGACTAATAGACATATAGATTGATTGAAAGATTTACAGATAGATAGATAGAGAAATTGATAGATAGATACATAGATATATAGATAGATAGATATACATATAGAAAGATATATAAATAAACAAATAAATAGAGAGATAGACAGATAGGCAGATATAGAAATATACAATTGGACATATAGACCAGATGGATAGATATAGAGATAGATAGAAACATAGATAGACAGATAGATAGACACACATATAGATAGATAGATTGATTGATTAAGAAATAGATAGATATACAGATAGACATATAGACTAATAGACTCTTATAAAAATTGAGAGATAGGCAGATAGACTAATAAATAAATATATAGATACATAGATAGATAGATAAACAAATAAATATATAAATAGATAGACAAATAGATAGATAGAAACATAAATAGATAGACTGATAGACTGATAGATAGATAGATAGATTAATAGAACATAGATAGATAGTTATATAAATAAATAAATAGAAAGATAGATAGATAGTTAGACAGATAGACAAACAAATAGATAGTTAGATAGATAGATATATAGATAAATATATAGAAATTTAGGCAAATAGGCAAATAGATAGATAGATTAATAAACAATTTTTTAGATAGATAGATAGCTAAATAAACAAATAGATAAATAGGAAAGATATATAGATAGTTATATAAATAGATAAACTGAGAAACAGATAGAAACATACACATATAGATAGATAGAATCATAAATAGATAGATTGCCAGACAGATAGATAGAGTGATAGATAGATAGACAGATAGATCGATATATATATATATTGATAAACAGATAGACAATTTGATATATAGACATATAGATAGATGGACATATAGATTGTTTGATACATATACATATAGACAGATAGACAGATTGAAAGAATGATAAATAGACATTTAGGTAGATAAATAGACAGAAAAATATATAGATAGATAAATTGAAAGATAGTTATACAGATGGATATATATATATATATATATATATATATATATATATATATATATATATATATATATATATATATATATATATATATATATATATATATAGAAAAATAGACAGATAGAACTATAGACATATGGATAGCTAAATAGATAGATAGATATACAATTAGACAAATAGATAAACAGATAGATAGATCTATAGTTAAAGATATAAATACATAGACCGACTTATAGATGGACTAAAAGACATATATATAGATAAATAGGTAGGTAGATAGATAGATAAATATATAGATAGATCGATAGGTAGATAGATAGATAAATAGATAGATAGACAGATAGACAGATAGATAGATAGATTTATTGATAGAGAGATACATAAATAAGTAGATGGTTATGCAGATATATAATTAAACAAATAAATAGATACACAAATAGATAAATATAGAAATAGATAGATATATAGATATATAGATATATAGATAGATATATAGATAGACATATAGTCAGACCAACATATAGAAAGATAGATAGATAGATAGTTTGATAGACAGATAGAAAGACATATAGATAATAAGTTATACACAAAAACACATACACCCATAGACACAAATAAAGATAGATAGATTGAAAGATTCATAGATACACATATAAATAGATATACAAATATAAAGATGAATAGATATACAGATAGAGAGATACACAAATAGATAGATAGATAGATAAACAAATTGAGAGAGAGAGAGACGTAGACTCATAAATATATAGATAGTTATATTAGTAGACAAATAGACTATAAGACTATTAGATAGTTTGATAGTTTGATAGATAGACATATTGATAAATAGATAGATAGATAGATAGTTAAACAGTTAGAAAAATAGATAGATTGATATGGATATAGATAGATTCAAAGATAGATAGATTAATAGATTGATAGATTGAAAGATAGAGAGATAGACAAATAGATACATACACATATACAAAAATAGATTGATACACAGAAAAACAAATAGACAGATAGTTACATAGATAGATTGATAGATAAATTTAGAGATATATACACAGATAGACATTTAAACATGTAGATAAATATTCAGATAGATAGATAAATATATATATAGATAGTTAGATAAGTATATAGATAGATGGATAGTCAAATAGAATATAGATAGAATAATACATAGATAGACATATCAACAAATATATAGAAAGATAGATAGAAAGACAGACAAATATACAGATACACTAATAGTCTCTTAGACAAATATATAGATAGATAGTTGGATGGATATATATAAATATTAATATAAATATAAATAAATAAATAAATATATATATACAGATTGATAGATATACTGATAGAGAAAAAGATGGTTAGATAGTTAGATAGTTTTACAGATAAACATATAAAGATATATAGTTAGACAATTACATTGATAGAAAGATAGACAGATTGAAATATAATCAAATAGACAGAAAGATAGTTATATAGTTATATTGAAAGACATATAGATAGATAGACAGATATACAAATATATAGATAAATAGATAGATAGATAGAATAATAGACGTATATATAGAAAGATAGATATAAAATTAGAAAGATATCTAGATAGACATATAGATAGATAAATATATTAATAAATAGACAAATAGACACATAAACTAATAGACTAATAGACTAAAAGATAGGCACAAAGATTGATAGATTGAGAGAATAAAAGATAGATAGGTAGATAAATAGAATGATATATAGATAGATATATAGATTGATAGATAGATTGATTGTTAGATAGATAGACAGATAGATAAATAAATAGATAAATAGATAGACAAATAGATAGATAAGATAGATAGATAAGATAGACATATAGATAGAAGTATAGACAAATAGACTTATTGAGAGATATATAGATAGATAGATAGATAGACAAATAGATAGATAGACAAATATATATGTAAATAGATAGATAGATAGATAGATATTATTTATACTTAGATTGACATATAGACAGATAGATAAATTGAAAAATAGAGTGAAAGCCAAATTAATAGAAAAATAGATAGATTGATAGATAGAGTTAAAAAGTTAGATAATTATATAATAGACAAATAGATATAAAGACATATATATATATATAATCATTATTTGATAGATATAGAGTTTGACAGTTTGATAGATATACATGTACCCAAATAGATAGATAAATAAATACGCAGATATATAGAAAGATAGAAAGATAAATAAATAGATAGACAGATAAATTAACATAAAGATCGATAGACATATAGACAAACAAATAGATAGATAGAAGATATTCAATTAATTAGATATACAAATAAACAAAAAGATAGGTAGTCAGATAGATAGATAGATAGATAGATAGAATGATAGATACATAGATGCATATATATATGTGTGTGTGTGTGTGTGTGTACATTTTGAAAAAAAGATTGATAGATAGAAAGATAGTTAGATAGTTAGAGAAATAGACAGATACTTAGATAGTTAGATAGTTGCATAGATAGATAGATAGAAATATTGACAAATAGATACATTAATATACAGATATACATATTGACATATAGACAAATATATAGATAGATTGATAGATTGATTGATTGATTGACATATAGAGAGATAGATAGATATACAATTCTATAGATAGACTGATAGATAGATAGATAGATAGATAGATAGACACATAGACTATTAGAAGGATAAACTAAAAGATAGATAGTCACATATACAGAAAGGTTGATATACTAATTGACAAAAAGATATAAAGATAGACATACATGATATATACATATAGATAGATTATAGATAGATAGACAGATAGAAAATTGACCCATAGATAGATATACATATACACATATAGACAGATAAATAGATACATAGATAGATATATAGATATATAGATAAATACATAGATAAATACATAGATAAATAAATAGATAGATAGGCCTATAGGTAGATTGGTGGATAGGTAAATAGACACACATATGAATAGTTAGATTGATAAAGAAACCAATTGAATGAAAATAGATAGATACATATACTGGATGAGATTTAGATATGCATATAAGTAGATAAATGGATAGACAGATACATAGATACAAAAATAGATATATAGATAGAAAGAATGAAAGAAAGATAGATAGATAATAAATAGATAAAAAGATAGATAGATACATAAATAGATAGATATACATACATTTGATATATATATATAGAATTATAGAAAGAAATATAGATTAATAGATAGATATATAGAGAGATAGATAGATATAAAATTAAATAGATAGACAGATATAAAGATAATGAGATAGATATATAGGTTGACAAATAGACAGATAGACACATAAACATATACACACATAGACCCAAATACATATAGACAAATAGATAGATAGATATATTCACATATAGAGACATAGATAAGTAGACAAATAGATTGATAAATAGATAGATAAATAGATAAATAAATAGATAGAAAAATAGATATAAAGATATAAAATAGATGATAGAGAGATAGACTGATAGATAGATAGATAAATAGACACATAGATACATAAAATGATTGATAATTAGATAGACAAATTGACAAATATTTTAATAAAGTAATAGACAGTTAGATAGTTTGATAGATAGACAGATACATAGATAGATAGCTTGAAAGATAATTAGTTAGATAGTTAGATAATTAGATTATTATACTAATAGATAGATAGATAGACATATAGATATATTAACCTTTTGATAGATTAATATATTGAAAGATTGAGAGATAGAAAAATTGATAGATACATTGATATATATCTAGATAGATAGATAGATAGGTTAATTGTAATATAAATAGATAGATCGACAAATAAACACTTAAACAAATGGACAAATTGATTAATAGATAGAAGGATAGAAATATAGATAGATATATAGATAGATAAATAGATTTTCTAAATAGATAAAAGACAATTAGCCACATAGACAGATAGACATATAGATAGATAGATAGAATAATAGAAATATAGATCTATAAATTGATATATTAATAGATTGATAGACAATTATACATATATATAGAAAAACAAATTGACACATATAGAAAGACTAATAAATAAATAGATAAAGATATAGATATATTTATATATATCCATAGATAAATAGGTTGATTGATAGACAAATATATAGATAGTCAATTTATAGATAAATAGATAAATAGATAAACAAATAGATACTTAGAGATATAGAAAAATAGATAGATAGATAGATATATATATATATATATATATATATATATATAGGTAGATAGATAAATAGATATATACATAGATATATCAACATATAGATAGATAGTCAGATACTCAGATTAATAAATAGATTTACAAATATGGATATAGACATATTGATATAGTAACAAATATATTAAGGGACTGAAATATACATAGACATATAGAGAGATAGATAGATAGAAAAATATACAAATAGACAAAGAGACAAATAAAAAGACAAATATATTAATCGATATACATATATATAGATAGATAGAAATATAGAATGATAAAAGCAAAATAGGTTGATTGATAGTTAGACCAATAGAAAGATTGACATATAGATAGACAGATATATATATATATATATATATATATATATAGATAAATGGACAAATAGATACATAGATAGATAGATAGATAGAAATATATTCATATATACAAATAGAGAGATAGTGAAATATATAGATCGATAGATAGATAGATAACATATAGATAAATTGACAGATATATAGATAGACAAATATACATAAAGAAAATAGATAGATTGATAATGAGATAGATAGATATACAAATTGATAAATAGTCCGATAAACTAATAGACACATATATAGATAGATAGATACATACATACCTACATAAATACATAGAAATAAAGATAGATAAAATAATAGTCTGATAGATAGATTAGTATATAGACAAATAAACACATAGATATATAGGCACATAGACTTATAGATAGATAGATACACACATAGATAGATAGATAGATAGATAGATAGAAAAATAGACAAATATACTAAATGGAAGTAAGATAGTTTAATAGATAGATAAATTTACTGATCGATAGATAGAAAGATATATAGTTAGATAGTTTGATAGATAGATAGATAAATAGATAGTTAGTTAGTTAGATAGTTACATAGATAGAATGATAGACATATAGATAAACAATTTGATAGATAGATTGAAAGAAATATAGATAAAGTGATTGATAGACAGATAGTTAGACAAATTAATAAACAGATTGATAGATACACATATAGATAGATAGATAGATAGAAAAATTGACAAATAGACTAAAAGGCATTAAGATAGTTTAATAGATAGAAAAATTGACTTATAGATAAATAGAAATAAAGATAGTTAGATAGTTCGACATATAGATAGATAGTTAGTTACCAAGATAGATAGATATACATATAGACATTTAGATAAATAAACACATAAAGAGATAGATATATAGATTGATAGGGAAATAGACAGATAGATTGAAAGATAGACATATATATGCTAGAATGAAAGATAGTTAGACAAATAGATAAAAAGACAATAGAATGATATAAAGATATAAAGACAGACAGACACGCACACACACACATAGATAGGTAAATTCTCTAATAGATTGATAGATAGATAGTTAGATAGTTTGATAGATAGATAGTTAAACAAATAGATAGAAAGAAAGTTAGATAGTTATATAGATAGATAGATACATAAACATATAGTCATTTAGACAAATAAACATATAGATATATAGCTAGATCAACAAATAGACAGACTGATAGATAGATAGATAGATAGAATGATAGATAGAATGATAGATAGACAAATTCATCGATTAGAGAAATAGAAAGCAAGATAGATAGATAAATACATAAACAGGTAGATTGATTAACAAAAACATATCTAGTGAGATAAACATATAGACAGATAGACAAATAGATAGGTAGATAGATAGATAGTCAAATAGACATTTAGACATGTAGAAACAAAGACACATTGACAAATAGATAGATAAATAGATATATAGATAGATAGATACATATTCACAAAAATACATAGGATAATAGTAAGATTCACATATAGACAAATACACTTATAGACAAATAAATATATAGACAATTAGAAAAATAGATAAATAGATAGATATATACATTGACAAATATAAAAATAGATAGATATATAAATAGATAGATAGATAGATAGATAAATAAATAAATAGACAGAAAAAAATAGATAATTTAAAAATTAGATTGATATACAAATCAATATAGATAGATTGATTGATAAATAGATAGATAAATAGATGGATAGTTTGATAGATAGTTATATTGATAGACATATAGACAGATAGACAGATAGATAGACAAATACATAAATATATATATAGATAGATTGATAGATACACATATAGTCATATATATAGTTTGATAGATTGATAAATAGGAAGATAGACAAATAGATTGATAGATAAACAACTTTATGGATAGATAGATAGATTGATTGATTGATAGATTGATACTTAGATTCATAGATATATAGATATACAAATAAATAGATCATTAGGTAGACAAATAGAAACATAGATAAACATATAGACAGATAAACAAATAAACATTAAGAAAAATAGATAGATGGACCACTAAAAAGATAGATAGAGAGATAGATAGATATATAGATAAATAGCTAGTAAAAAAGATAGATAAATTAATAGAAAGATTGACTAATAGACTTATAATAATAAAATAGATAGATAGATAGTCAGATAGATAGATATATTGATAGCCAGAAAAATAAATAAAAGGATATATAGATCAATAGATAGTAAGATGGCTAGATAGGCAAATAGACTGAAAGAAATATATAGATAGATAGTTTGATATATAGACTAATAGACAAATAGAATGATTGATTGATAAATATATAGATAAATAGATAGATATAAAAATAAATAGATAGATACATAGATAGACACAAAGATAGATTGAAAAATTGATAGATAGATCGACAAAAAGATAAATAGACACATAGATATATAGATAGAAGAACAAATAGATAGATTGATGGATATATAGATAGATAGATAAATAGAAAGATTGATATAGAGAGAAATAAATAGATTATATAAAGATAGAAAGATCAATAGATAGTTAGATATCCAGATAAAGAGAGAGATAGATTGAAAGATTTATAAATATTCAATGAAGAGATAGACTAATAGAAAAATAGATAGAAAAAACAAAAAGTGATATTGATATATAAATAGGTAGATAAATAGACACATAGGCAGATAGATATATAGATAGATAGATAGACAGATACACAAATAGATAGATAGATAATAGATAGGCACATTGAGAGATGGACTGATAGATATATATAGATATAAAAAGATAGAATAATTGAAAAATACTCAGATAGATAGATAGATAAATAGATTGATAGAAATATAGATAGATATATAGATAGATATAAATATTTATAGATAAATTGATCTATAAATAAAGAATAAAATAGATATATGCATAGATAGATATACAAATACATAGATATATAGATAGCCAGATACACATATAGATTGATAGACACCTAGAAAGATAGATAGATAGATAGATAGGCATATATGCAGATTGATAGATAAATAATTAGAAAGATAGATAGATACATACATAGATAGGTAGATAGTCATATAGAAAGAAATAAAGATAGATAGATAGATAGAATAATAGACATATAGATATATAAACTAAAAGTTAGATAGATAGAAATATAGATAGTTAGATAGCTAGATATATTGATAGTTTGATACGTAGTTAGAGAGCTATACAAATAGATAGCTAGATCGAATAATACGAAGACAAATAGAAAGTAAGACAAATAGAAAGATAGATAGACAAATAGATAGATAAATAAATAAATAGACAGATAGATAAATTGACTATTAGATAAAAACAATTTTAGTAAGATAGTTTGACATTTATATAATTAGATCATAGTAAGATAAAAAGATAGATAGTTATATAGTTACAGAGATTGATAGGTAGACATATAGACATATAAATAAATAAACAAATAAAAAGATAGATATATAGATAGATAGACAAATAAATAGATAGATAGAGATATATATATATATATATATATAGATAAACAGATCGAATGCTAGACAGATAGAAAAATAATAATATATATAGATAGATTGATTGAAAGATAAAAGATTGACTAATAGACTAATAGATAGCTAGAGAGATAGACATATAGAATGATAGACAACTATATAGAGAGACAACCATATAGATAAATATATAGATAGATAGATAGATATATAGATAGATAGACAGATAGATAAAGAGATAGATAGATAGTTATATCTATCTAAAGATAGATGGATGGATGGAAAGATAGATAGATATACAGATAGAGAGGCTGAATGACAGAATATATACATATAGAGTGATAGATATATAGATTGTAAAATTGATAGATCGACAAATATAGAGATAAATAGATATATAAATAGAAAGATAGATTGACAGATATATCGATAGCCATTTAGATAAGTAGCCATATAGATACATAGACATATTAATAGTTAGATAGATAGATATGCAGATAGACAAATACACAAATAGACAGATAAATATATAGATAAACACATAGATAGATAGTAATATATATACATATATCGTAGATTGTAGATCATAAAAATAGAGATAAATGATTTAAAAATAGATAGATAGATAGATAGATAGACAGATATATCGATAGCCATATAGACAAGTAGCCAAATACACACATAGACATTAAAATAATTAGATAGATAAATAGATAGATAGGTAGTCAAATAAACAAATATATAGATAGATATATAGATTGACACTTAGATAGATAGATAGATAGAGAGACAAATAGATAGATAAATATAAATAAGAATTTATATAGATAGATAGATAGATATAAAGATAAATAGATTTACTGATAGACTGATAGATAGCTAGAGAGATTGACAAATAGAATGATAGACCCCTATATATAAAGACAACAAAATAGATAAATAGATAGAGTGATAGATAGACAGAAAACTGAATGATAGATAAATAGAAAGATATATATATATATATATATAGAAGGATGGACAAATATACAGTTATAAAAATAGAGAGATTAAATGATAAAAGATAGACATTTAGTTATATATATATATATAGATTGATTGATTTCTATATCAAATAATTTAGATATAAATAGATATACAAATATATAGATAGATAGATAGACAGATATATCAATAGCCATAAAGACAAGTTGCTAGATAGACACGTAGAAATATAAATAGTTAGATAGATAAATATATATAAAGATAGAAAGTTAGCTAGGTAGATAGATATGCAGATTAATAAATAGACATATACATAGATAGATGTACAAATAGATAGATAGATAGGCAGGTAGATAGACAGATAAATAGATAGATACATAAGAATTTATATAGATAGATAGATAGAAAGATAAATAGATTTACTGATAGACTGATAGATAGCTAGAGAGATTGACAAATAGAATGATAGACCCCTATATATAAAGACAACAAAATAGATAAATAGATAGAGTGATAGATAGACAGAAAACTGAATGATAGATAAATAGAAAATATATATATATATATAGATGGATGGACAAATATACAGTTATAAAAATAGAGAGAATAAATGATAAAAGATAGACATTTAGTTATATATATATATATAGATTGATTGATTTCTATATCAAATAATTTAGATTTAAATAGATATACAAATATATAGATAGATAGACAGATATATCAATAGCCATAAAGACAAGTTGCTAGATAGACACATAGAAATATAAATAGTTAGATAGATAAATATATATAAAGATAGATAGATAGATAGATAGAGAGACAAATAGATAGATAAATATAAATAAGAATTTATATAGATAGATAGATAGAAAGATAAATAGATTTACTGATAGACTGATAGATAGCTAGAGAGATTGACAAATAGAATGATAGACCCCTATATATAAAGGAAACAAAATAGATAAATAGATAGAGTGATAGATAGATAGAAAACTGAATGATAGATAAATAGAAAGATATATATATATATAGATGGATGGACAAATATACAGTTATAAAAATAGAGAGATTAAATGATAAAAGATAGACATTTAGTTATATATATATATAGATTGATTTCTATATCAAATAATTTAGATATAAATAGATATACAAATATATAGATAGATAGATAGACAGATATATCAATAGCCATAAAGACAAGTTTCTAGATAGACACATAGAAATATAAATAGTTAGATAGATAAATATATATAAAGATAGAAAGTTAGCTAGGTAGATAGATATGCAGATTAATAAATAGACATATACATAGATAGATGTACAAATAGATAGATAGATAGATAGGTAGGTAGATAGGCAGATAAATAGATAGATACATAGATAGACAAATAGATAGATAGATAGATTGATTGATTAATATATTGATAGATAGATAAATAGACAGATTGATATATAGCTAGATCCTAGATATATAGATAGACAGATAGACATGTAGACATATATAAAGAAATATAGATAGATAGTTAGACAAATAGATTAAAATATATATAGATAAATAGATGGATAGTTATATAGATAGTTAAATATATAGATAAATAGATATACTGATATGCATATCGATAGATGGGAAGATATAAAGATTGTCAAAAAGAAAGAAGAGCATCCATTGCGCATTGTTTTATTTTGACCGGCTTATCTTTTTTTTATAAGCATGCTAACTCTGGTCGTCTAGTCCCTCATCTCTATTATTGGATGAGAAATTAGGTAGCAAAAGAGTAGCTCGAATACTTGATTGATATATAGATAGATAGTTAGACAAATATATTAATAGATAAATTGACATATAGACAAACTGATAGATAGATATATAGATATACATATTGATAGATAGACATATAGATAGATATACGTATAGACAGATAGCCATATAGGAATAATATTAGATATATAGATAGAATTATAGATATATTGATTTGTACACAATTAGATAGATAAATTGATAGACAGCTAAATATTTAGATAGATAGATAGATACTAAGATAGATATGCGGATAGATAGATAAAATACTAATATGAGATAGATAGATAGACATATATATAGAAAGACATATTGACATATAGATAGATAGAAAGATTGATGGAAAGATAGACATATAGACATACACACACACACACACAAATATATATATATATATATATAAATATATAAATATAAATATATATATATATATATATACAAATAGATAGATAGATAAACATGTATACAGATAGATATATAGATAGATAGAGAGAAAGAGAGAGATTAATAGATTGATAGACAGACATATAAATAGATAGATATATAAATAGACACATAGAAATGTAGAGAGATAAACAAAGTGACATATAGAGGGACCGACATATATAAAGGTAGATAGATATATAGATAGATAGATAGATATACAACAATAAGACAGATAGTTAGAAAGATAGACAAATAGACAAATATTTAGATAGACACATAGAGATATAAATAGATAGATAAATATATAGGTAGACAATTAGATAGTTGTAAAATTAGATAGATAGACTGATAGACATATAGATATATATATATATATATATATATATATATATATATATATATATATATATATATATATATATATATATATATAGCTATATAATTTGACATATAGATAGATAGACTGATAGAAAGATTGATAAACAGATAGATTGATAGTTAGATAGATAGATAGACATAGAAAGATAGAAACATATACAAATATATAGATAGATAGACAAACAGTTACATAGATTGATATATAGATATATAGACATATAAACAAATAGATAATTATATAGATAGACATATAGATAGATAGCTGGATAGATAGATAAAATAAAGTCATACAGACAAAGAGCTCAAGCTAGGGATACATAGATTAGTTTAATAGCATGTTTTGGAATATAAGAGGAGTGGCGAATGCTCCAACAATAAATACAATTAAAAGATTAATTAAAATCCTTAATTTAAAAATTATTATCCTAGCTGAACCAATGGTGGACAGAAATCAATTAGAGAGATATAAAGGGAAGATCGGTCTAGATAAGGCTTTCTAAAACTGTAACAGTAAGTTATGGGTTATGTGGAGAAAGAATGTATATTTAGAGGTAGTTGCGGAAGATGACAAATAATCACTTTTAATTTCCTAAAACAGCTAACATTAATTTTTCGATAGACTATGCAAAGAATACGAAGGAGGGAAGGAAAACATTATGGAAGGAGATGGAGATTCTAGCCGCAAGAAACTCACCGTGGATTATCGTAGGAGATTTTTTTGCGATTAGAAACATCAATTAGAAAAGAGGTGGAAGACATCCGGATACGACATCAATACCCTAGTTTAATGAGGCTATTGCTAGAGCGAATCTGTTGGAAAGGGACTTCTTAGGATCGAATTATACATGGTGTAATAACTGGAGAAAGAGTGGGGTAATTTGGTCCAGGTTGGACATAGTTCTTTTTAACTCGCAATGGCTGGATAAGTTGGGAGGAATAAAGGTCAAACACTTAAATAGAACCTGTTCAGATCATAGGCCACTTCTATTATCCTTCCAAGAAAGCAAGAGTAGTCATAAAGGCTTTATCTTTCAAAACATGTGGGGATTGCATAAGGAATATGATAAATTAGTAAGGGAAACATGGGAGAAATCAATCTTGGGGAACCCGATACAAATCTTAGCTCAAAAACTACATAGCTTAAGATGGTCTTTGAACAAATGGAATAAGGAGGGTTTTAGAAATTTAAATAAAAAAATTCAGGAAGCTGAACAAGAAGTGGCTACTTTAGAAATAAATATGAACAAACTCCTAGTCAGGAGGCTAGAATAAAAGTCAGTAAAGCCAAACTAGAATTGAGACTCAGAATGCACATGGAGGAAGTCTTCTGGAAGCAGATGGCGAAAGTTAAGTGGCTAAAAGATGGAGATAAAAAAACAAAATTTTTTAATGCAATGGCAAAAATTAAAATTCAAAAAAGTAAAATAAAAGGGTTGATGTAAACAAATGGGGAATAGATAGAAAAGGAGGAGGAAATAAAAAATGTATTACATAATCATTTCAAAAATATCTTATGCGGACAAGGCATGGTTAGAAAAAATAAGGTAATGGAAAACATTGCAAAAAGAGTCTCAGAAAAGGATAATGATCTACTAGGTGAACCCATGAAGGAAGAATAGCTTAAAGAAGCTATATTTAGTACAGACAAAGATAGTGCTACAGGTCCGGATGGCTGGAATAATGGTTTTTTTCAACGCAGTTGGGATATCATTAAAACCGACCTACTTGCCGCCATTGCATGCATTTTTGTAGGTGCTGAAATTCCAAAATCTTGGGCTAGTTCCTTCATTGTTTTGATACCTAAGAAAGATAATCCACTGATGGAAAAGGATTATAGACCAATTAGTTTATGTAATTCTATATTTAAAATCTTAACCAAAATATTACCGAATAGAATAAGCAATATTCTCCCTAATACTATATCACCTGAGCATGTAGGTTTTGTAAAAAATAGATTGATGATTGAAAATATAAACTTAGCTTCAGAAATGATGAGAGAAATAGGAACAAAAGTGAGAGGAAGCAATGTTATTCTGAAACTGGATTTGGCTAAAGCTTTCGATAGAGTAGAATGAGATGTTTTATGTTATCTCATGAGAAAATTGGGTTTCTCAGAATACTGGATAGATTTGATGCATAGGTGTGTCTCAAATGCATGGGTAAAACTTCTAGTAAATGGATAGGTAGGTGGTGAATTTAAACTAACAAGAGGACTCAGGCAGGGAGATCCTCTTTCTCCTTCTTTATTCAACATATACTTAGAATTGCTTATAGTAAGCTTAAAAGAGAAAATGAGAAGGGGCAAAATTGTAGCTTTCAAGCAGCCCAGGCACACTCCTCCTGTGAATTGTCTGGCATATGCGGAAGATGTCATCATCTTCACAAATGCTAGTAGCAGATCATTGAAAAATATGATGATGCTTTTCCAGACTCTGGAGGAAGAAATAGGACAAGTATTGAATAAGAATAAATGTCAATTTCTTACATCAAAAAATACATCAGAAATTGCCTATCAAAGGATTAGAAGAATCACAGGTTTCGTGCAAGAAAAGGGTGCTCTTATATATCTAGGATGCCCAATTTATGATGGAAGGGTGAAGGAGTCATATTTATCATTCTTAGTGGATAAGATAAGAAATAAAATCGCGAGTTGGAAGGTGAATCTTTTAAGTTTGGCTGGAAGAATTACACTTATAACACATGTACTTCAAAGTTCTCTTACGCACATTTTAATGTTGATGCAGCCACCAAAAAGCATAGTTAAAAAAATAGAAAGAGAAATGACATATTTCTTATGGGGTAAAAAAGAAGGAAAAAATTAAGATTCACTGGAAAAAATGGCAAGATTTATGCTACCCTAAGGAAGAAGCCGTATTGGGATTCTCCACGCTAGAAGATATAGCTAAATCGTGGGCTTGCAAGAATTGGTGGAAATTAAAAGAAAATGGGAGTCTTTGGGATGCATATATAAAATCTAGATATGGACTAGGTGATAAGCTAGTTAATTTTAAAAAGGCATCAAAAAGCTGGAAGCTAATGATTAAACAAAAAAATATTGTAGAAAATCATGCGATTCTGACAAGTAAAGGATGGAAATGGAAGTTTAACGCTCAATGAATTTTCACATTAAAGAGTGCAAAAAACTTAGTAAGAAGAAAAAGGCAGACTCAGGATATTTACGAAATATTATGGATAAAAGAGATCCCACAAAAAATAAACGTATTTATGTGGAAACTCTATGCAAAAGCCATACCGGTAAATGAGAATATACAAAGAAAGGGAGTAAAGCTAGCCTCTAGATGCGAATATTGTAGGAAGGAGATAGAAAGTATTGAGCACTTATTTTCAACAGGAACAATAGCTGATAAAATATGGGGCATATTAGAAACAGAAGCAGGAATTAAAACAGGAGCAAGAAATCTTATTGATAGATTAGAAAGCTAGGATCAAAAGCACACCAAGAATAAAATACTCAAATGACTCATACAATATATTTCTCATATTGTAATATGGTGCATATGGAAAGCTAGAAATAAAAGTCGCTTTGAAAATATCTCTATGAGCTATGCGAACATCTTAGAAGAGATTAAAAGAGAAAGCGCATTCATATCGGCATGTAACCCGATAAAATTAAAAATAAGGACATAGATGAAAATAGAAAAAAGTTATGGGGATTATCCACAAACATTAGAAAACCACTAGCTATTAAAATTATTAAGTGGAGAAAGCCTATAAAAGACTACCTAATCTTGAATACAGATGGAAACTTTAAAAGAGACATGGGAATGGCAGGAGGTGGAGGAGTAATAAGAAATGAGGAAGGTAGCGTAATTAGGGCATTTACAATGAGAGGAATAGCCTCTTCAGTCTTGCACTCAGAAATAATGGCCCTATATAAGGGTCTACAAATTTTCAAAGAAAATGGGTTCCACAAAATTCAAATACAAGTAGACTCGAGCCTATTAGTAGACCTAGTTAAAAATAAAATAGAGCTATGGGGGTTAGAGGAAGATATTCATAAGATAAGAAAACTAGTAATTGAACTTACAGGGGAAATTATTTACATATTTAGGGAAGCTAATGCGCTGGTAGAAAAATCAGCAGAGGAAGGTATGATGAAGGGTTTACATGAATTCGATGAGAATAGCATTCCAGATAAGTATAAAGAATTAATAAGACTCGACAAAATAGGATTTCCTTATAATAGATTTCAAAAATTAAAAGAGTAAAATAAAAGTTAAATGAAAAATTAGTGGGATAATTTTTTGCTTTGGTATATGCTTTTTGATTCTCTTTATTGCTGTTTATAAAGACAAATGTAGGCGGTGGCAAGGCATAATTGAAAATCTCCCTAGTCCTGATGGGGGGAAAAGGGCCAGCCGGAAGAATGAGATAAATATAAAAAAAAATTCTTATAAGACTTGATTAACACGGGAAAAAGGGGCATTGGGTAATAGGCATTTTAGACATGCAGTAGGGTGTTCTTCTTTTTTGCAAGATGAGCAAGACCTTGGAAATAAAGGTCAGCACTTAATAAAAATGGAATCTAAAGGCTAAAGTTAGGATGATAGCAAAATTTTTTTTTGTTTATGCTTTTTTGGTGTTTATTGATTGTAAAATGATAATCTAAAAGTATGGTGAGTCATGTGCCTGTATGTCAAAGGCGGCAAGGTGGTAAGAGTACAGATGGTCCTAGCTATATTATATATATAATAGGTCAAAGGAGGAGTCCGTATAAGATAGCACATGCGCCTGTATGAGTCAGTAAGGGGAGACTGTTGTGTGTTCGCATAGGCTGCAGAAGGCCTCCTGAATGAATCCCCAACAGGCAAGCAGGCGCAAGGTGGTAATGGTATAGATGCTATAATATAAAATACATGGTACTGGCTGTATTGGGGTGTTAATTTTGTAGGAAAAGCAATCAAGGAACATACTAAAAGGGGACTTGAGTATTGATGGCAGCTAATGTATTTTCTGTTCAAATATAAGGCTTGTAAATTGTTGAACTTGAAGTCAAATGAGCTAGAAAATAGAGTCTGTAACTTATTTGTAATAATGTTAAAGGCGGCAAGAGTCTGTATAGGGCAGTATATGCACCTGTAGGAGTCTGTAAGAGTAGTCTGTTTACCGCAAAGGTTATAGAAGGGCCCCGGAGTGAAGCCTCAACAGGTTCACAGAAGCAAGGTGGTAAGAGCATAATAGCTATAATAATATGCATGGCATTGGTTGTTTTGGGGTGTTAATGTTGCAGGAAAAGCAAGCAAGGATCAGGCTAGAGTGGTAAGAGTGGTTAAGTGTCAATAATAGGCCAAGGAACATGGGGCAGAGAGGCGTGTATAGTTTAAGCAAATGATGCGGAAAAAGCAAGACAACAGAGCCAAATAAAGGCATGATTAAAGGCAAATCAAAGCCAGGAAAAAACCACAAATACAGCTTGGAACAAGAAAAGTCCAGAAAATTGCATCAAAACTAGCAAACATTCATCACAATGCATAGTTAATCGAAAAGAATCAAAAGCATAAATTGATAGAGCTACGTTTTAATTTGTATTTAAGAAAGGGTGTAAAAGGGAAAAGTGTAATATTAGCTTGTACAAATGGTATTCCTCCGCCAAAAGAGAGAGCATAATAATAAAACAAACTTTCTAAAAAAAAGTCATATAGACAAATAGATAGATAGACAGATAGTTAAATGATAGATTGATAATAGAATGATTTAAAGATTGATAGATAGACAGATAGCCATATAAACAATTAGATAGATTGATAGATAGATACATAAACTTATAGACTAATAAATTCAAAGGTAGATAAAGAGATAAAAACAACCATATAGACAAATAGATAGATTGATAGATAGATAGATAGGTTGACAGATAGATAGATAAATAAAAGGATATATAGATAGAAAGATATATAGATAGAAAGATATATAGTGAGATAAGCAGATTGACAAATAGATGGATATACACATAAACACATATATAGATAGAAATATAGGTAGATATATGATGAATAGGCTGATAAAAATTAGATAGATAAATAGCTTGACAGATAGATAGATAGATAGATAGATAGATAATTAATTAGATAGTTAGACAATTAGATAAAAAGATAGTTATAGAAAGATAGGTAGACAAATATACATATAGAAAGATAGATGATAGACATTTAGAAAGATAGACAAATAGTGAGATAGAATGATAGACAAATAGTTAGATAAATAGATAAACATATAGACAGATTGGTAGATAAACAGATAGACATATAGATAGATAGATAGATAGATAAATATGCAAAAAGACATATAGATAGACAAATAGATAAACAAATACATAGATAGTCAAATAGATAGATTGATTGATATACAAATAAATTAATAGATAGATAGACTAATTGATAGATGGATACATAGATAGATAGGTATACAGATAGATTGATTGATAGTTAGGCAGCCAAATAGATTGATCAATATATAGATAGATAAATAAATAGAAATATAGAATAATAGACTTATATAGTAAAAGATAGATAGAGAGATAGATAGAGATATAGATAGACAAAAATAAAGTTATACATACAGATAGATAAGTAGATAGATAAATAGAAAGATAGATATATAGATAGACAAACAAATAAATAGATGGACAGATAAACAAGTAGATAGAAATATACATAGAAACATATGCATATAGACATATAGACAATAGACAAATAGGCAAATAGGCAAATAGATAGATAGATAGACAAATAGATATATTGATAGATAGTTAGATAGATAAATAGATATATAAATAGAGAGTGAGATAGAAACATATACACATTGACAAATAGGCACATAGACACATAGACACATAGATGCATAGACATAGACATATACACATAGTCATAGATAGAAAGAGTGATACAAAGCAAGACAGACAGACAGATAAACAATTAGACACATAGGTAGATAGATGGATAGCAAAATCGAGAGATAGACATATATACAGATAAACAAATATTAAGATAGAAAGATGGAAAGATTGAAAGATAGTCAGATAGACTTATAGATTGATTTATTGGCATATAGATAGATAGATAGTCAGATAGCTAGATATATATATATATATATATATACATACATACAGATATATAGATAGACAAATAGATAGATAGATATATAGATAAATAGATAGATATAAAAATAAATAGATTTACAAATTGTGAAATAGATAAATATATATATAGACAAATAATATGATAGATTAATAGATAAATATATAGATAAGTAGATAGAGAGATAGGAAGATAGACATATAGAGAGATATACACATATATAGATAGTTAAAAATATAGAGATAGATAGACTGATGGAAAGAAAGTTTATTATATAGTTAGAGAGATAGATAGACATATAAACAGATAAAAGTTAGATAGTTAGACAGATATATAGATAGATATATAAACAGATAGAAAGTTAGTCAGTTAGATAGTTAGATAAAAAGATAGTCGTATAGACAGATAGAAAGAATAACAAATAGACATATAGATAGTTTGTCAATTAGATAAATAGTTAGATAGTTACACAGAAAGATAAATAGATAGATAAATAGATAGAAAGATAGATAGACAAACATACAAATAGACAGATAGATAATAAACAAAAAGATAGACAGATAGATAAATAACTACATAAATTTATATATAGATAGACAGATAGATATATTTATTAATAGACTAATAGATAGAATGATAGTTAGATAATTAGATAGATAGTTATATTTATAGAAAGATAGATAGTTAGATAGTTATAAATATAGGTAGATGGATTTATTATCATGTAGACAAATAAATAGATAGATAGATACATCGACAAATAAATAGATAGAGAGATAGATAGGTAGATAGTAGATTGATAGATAGACAAATAGAGATATAGATATATATATATATATATATATATAGAAAATAAATAAATAGATATATAGACATATAGTTAAATAGGTAGATAGACAAATAAATTGATTGACACTTAGAAATATAGTGAGATAGACATATCGAAAAATAGATAGATAGCCATATAGACAAATAGATAGATATACAAATAGATAGATAGTCAAATAGATAGACAAATACAAAGCTCGGTAGATAGATAGATATATATATATAGACAAAAATACAAATAAATAGATAGATAGATAGAAAGATTGATAGACATATAGATAGAAAGAAAGCCAAATAAATAGATATACATATAGAAAAATAGATAGATAGATTGACAAATAGAAATATATAACGATAGACAAATACACAAATTGATAGATAGATATATAGATATATAGATATATATAAAGATAGATAGATTGATAAATACTTAGAAAGATAGATAGACTGATAGATTATTAGATAGATATATAGATAGATAAATAGATTGATTGATTGACTAATAGATTGATTGACTGATAGATTGATAGGAAGATATACAAATAGACTGATAGGCAAAAGACAAAAACACAAAAAAAAATATAGATAGATAAATAGACACTTAGAAAAATATATAGATATATAGATAGATAAATAGATAGATACATAGAATGACAGATATATAGATAGATATGCATATAGACAAATAGATAGATTAAAAAAATAGACAAATAGAAAAATGGACATATAGATAGATCGAAAGATAGATAGAGAGACATATAGATAAAAAGATAAATAGAGAGCAAGATAAATAGATTAATAGATTGACAGATAAATATATAGAGATTGACATAGAGATAGATAGATATATAGATAGATAAACAAATAGATGTTTACAAAGATAAACAGATAAATAGATAGATAGATAGATAGACAGATAGAGATATAGACAGAAAGATAGACAGACAGATATATATATATATATATATATATATATATATATAGACAGATAGTCAGATATATAGATATATAGATAGATATATATATATATATATATATATATACACACACACACACACACACACACACAGATAGAAAGATAGATAGATAGATAGACATACATATAGATAGATAGTTAGATAGATCAGGAAGGAGACATAGAAAGATAAATAGATAATTAAATATACAGATAGATAGATTGAAAAATAGATAAATACACAAATAGATATATAGATAGATTGATTGATTGACATAATGATAGATAGAAAAATTGATAGATAGATAGATAAATTGATAGACAAGTAAATAGATATATAGATAAACAAATAGATAGAATGACATATAGACAGATTGACAAATCAATAAATATATAGATAAATAGAAAGGTATATAGATAAATAGATAGATAGATAAAAAGACGGGTAGATATACACACACAAAGATAAATAGATAGATAGACAAATAGGTGGATAGAAAAATAGAAAAATCATTAAATACACTAATAAATAGATAGACAGATATATAGATTAACAAATTTATAGATAGATAGATAGATTGGTAGATATACAAATAGATAGATAGATAGATACACAAATATATAGATAGACAAATACACATATAGATAGATACATAGAAACAAAAATATTTAGATAGATAGTTAGATAGATAGATATATAGATAGACATATTGATAGATAGAAAGATCAATAAATAATCAGATAGATAGGTAGATAGATAGATAGACAAATAAATACATAGACAAATAGACAAAATAACATATAGATAGTTAGATAGTTAGATAGTTAGATATTTAGATAGTTAGATAGGTACATAGATAGACAGACAAATTGATAGATAGATCGACAAATAAATAGATAGATAGACCCAAACACTAATAGACTTATATACTAAAAGATAAAAGAGAAAGAAAGATAGCCAGAGAGAAAGAAAAATAAAGATAGATAGATAGAGATATAGACAGAGATAGATAGATAGATAGATAATAAACATATATACAAATAGATAGATAAACTGATATGACTACTAAAAATTATGATAATATTGATCGAAATACCGACCAAAAAATTTGGTCGGTAATTGCTATCCAAAACATGACCAGATTGCAACCAAAAAAGGGTTCGAAAAAATAAATTATACTAACCAAATTTGCGACAAAATACCGACCATAATTACCGACCAAATATTTTTGGTCGGAAATTGGTCATTAGAGTTGTTTTCGAATATATTACCGACCATTTAACAACATATCATTATAATTCATCGGTATAGTATTTTTTCAAATTATTTATGGTTTAGAACATATCGACCATTTACCGACCAAATATATAGGTCAGTAATTGCTAATCAATTTAGAGATCCAAAGAGGTGCATCGGAAAAAAATATTTCCCACCAAATTCTTGACCAACTACTGACCATATATTACCGACCAAAAATATTTTGTCGGTAATATGATATATTAATTAGGAGGGAATTAGCAAAAAAAAATTTCCAAAAGATTACCAACCATTTAATGACCAAAAATATATAACCATTAAAAATGGTCGGTAAAGTGGTTATCCAATATAGTTATAAATCATAATTACCCAACAAACTACCAACCGAATATTTAGGTCGATAATTTTTACTATTTCACGATCGAATACCAACCATAACTCCTGACCAAAATGTTTTTGGTCGGAAATTGGTCAATAAATTACGATGTAAATAGCGAATAGAAATTACCGACTAATTACCTACCATTTAACAACCAAAAACATATTACCATTAAAATTGGTCGGTATATTGGACTTCCAAATACTTATAAATTTGTTCTCACTGACCTTTTATTTACCATAATTGTAATTCAATATTTTAAATTTTTTGATTTGAAAATCATTTGATAAGTCATTATAACCTAGAATTATCAAAACTCTATCATTTTTTCGAATCAGAGCCGATTGTAAGCATGAAATCACAAAAATTTGATATTTCTTATGAATCTAGGTAAGTTTTTCTTTGTTCTTCTTCTTCAAATTGCTTATATACATTCACGTCTTATGAATTATACATAGACATTCAGAATTCCATTTTTTAGTATATTTGGATATTAGGTTTTTTTTCTTCTCCTAATTTCTTAATTTTTGCTTCGATTTCATTTAACCTAACATAATTTTGACTCTACATAATTAATTAAACTATAATTTTTCATTTTTTAAAATTTGTTCATCTACTATTTATATTTTTAGGGTTTTAGTGATTTTGATTACAATTACATGATGTTTGCATCAGAATAATCTTTATATTAATGGTTTATATTTATATAATCATATAACATTATGTATAAATGTCTATACTTTAATAAATATTATGATTTATGTTAAATCAAACTTTTATTTAATGTTAATCTTAATTAATATCTATAATAGTATATATAAAATTTTATACATTTATATAATCGAATGATATTATGTATAATTGTCTATACATTAATACACACACACACACACACACACACACACACACACACATATTATATTATATTATAAAAACACATTGATATGTTTATATAAACATATAATTTATATATAAATATTTATACATATATATTAATATTTTATAAATATCTATACAAAATTTACATTAAACTATCCATTTATATATTTTCTTATATAACAATTATGTAATATTAAATGATTATACAATTTTGTAAATATTTATATTACATATTATTTTTTATATAAGTATAGAATATTTGTAATGTTTATATAAATGTGATATATATACTATATATTATTTATAACAGTATTACATATAAATATAATAATATTTAAGTAAATTTATAAAAATATTTCATTCACAAATATTATATAGATACATGCGTTTAATTATATAATCATATGCATTTTATGTAAAATTATTTATAACTATATTTATAATAAAGTTAACTACTTTTATAACTATATTTTTAACTTTATATAACTAATTTGTATCTATATAATAATGTATAACTATATGTATAATTATATATAACTATATTTTTAAAAAAATATATTATATGTATACTAATATATAACTATTTATAATTATATTTTACTAAATGGATACCTATATAAATGTTAAATATAATAATATCTTTAACTACATACATATTTATTACTATATGTGTATAACAATATATATATATTTGTATAAATATGTAACACTCTATATAATTAAATATAACTATATTTGTAACTATATATACATATATGTATTCATATAATTAAATTAAAATATTTGTTTATAATGTTATATATATTTATGTATAACTACTTATAACGACTTGTATAAATATAACTATATATAAATATTTGTATAACTAAATAAATGTCTATATAATTATATATAACTATATTTGTAACTATATATACATTTATGTATTAATATAATTAAAGCAAAATATTTTTTTATAACGTTGTTTATATTTATGTATAACCACTGATAACTACTTGTATGAATATATCTATATATATATATATATATCTATCTATCTATATATTTTATTATATATAACTATTTAATACTATATATATTACATGTAAAATAATATATAACTATGCATAATTATATCTTACAATGTGTATAACTTTAAAATTTTTGTGCATAATTGTATTTAAATATTAATTTTACAACTTATATTTAAACTATATTTGTATTTAGTAGTATATAAAACAGTATTTTATTATATCTATACCTATACATAATTATATGTATAAATATATAAAATTAAATTAACAAATATAAACCTGCATGTATAAATATATGCTTAACGATATGGGTGACTATATGTATAACCATATGTAACTATATTTATAATTATATGCATAACAACATACAACATTATTTTAAACTATATGTGTATAACTATATATAAATATTTGTATAACTAAATAAATATCTATATAATTATATATAACTATATTTGTAACTATATATACATTTATGTATTAATATAATTAACGCAAAATATTATTTTATAATGATGTTTATATTTATGTATAACTACTTATAACTACTTGTATGAATATATCTATATATAACTATATGTTTAATTATATATAACTATTTATAACTATATATATTATATGTAAAATTTTATATAACTATAAATAATTTTATCTTACTATGTGTATATCTTTAAAAGATTAATGCATAATTAGATTTAAATATTCAATTTACATTTTATTTTTAACATATATTTGTATATAGTAATATATAAAAAAGTATTATCGGAATGTATACATATAGATTACTATATGTATAAATATATAAAATTAAATGAACAAATATACAAACCTACATGTATAAATATATGTTTAACTATATGTGTACCTATATGTATAACTATATTTATAATTAAATGTATAACAACATACAATATTATATTAAACTATATGTGTATAACTATATATAAATATTTGTATATCTAAATAAATCTATATATAATTATATATAACTATAATTAAAGACACTTGCTTTTGTTAAATAAAATGATTTTTTTAACTAGTTATGGAAGACGATCATGAATGGATGTACAAGGGTCGAATTATGAATGGAATATTCTTTAATGAATGGGGGGATAAAGTAGATGGATTTGTTGAGTTTTCTCTGAGACATCCTGAGTATATGAATGTTAGTACAGATATAAGGTGTTCTTGCACTTTAGTTAAATGTCTAAATAATAAGTTTTTGAATTTTGAGACTATGAAGATGCATTTGTATAGAAATGGATTTGTGGCAGATTACTATGTTGGGATATACCATGGTGAGAAGCAAGTCCACCATAGATGTTTCAGTTCAGTATGTGTGTCAGTAAGTGAATTTGATCAGATGGTCTTAGATATTATTAATCACACTATATACCATAAAATGGTTTTTGATGCTGTGGTTCATGAATTCAACCCGAATGAGGAACCTAATGCTGAGAAAAAAAATTTTTTTGATATGATTTGAGCTAGAGACAAATCTCTATATGAGGAAAATTCTAAGCATACTCAACTTTCTGAAGCTGTGAGGATGTTAGAAATAAAATGCATACGCAGGTGTTCGCATGCATGGTTTGATGATATGTTTAAATTCATTCAAGAATTGTTGCCAAAATATAATCTGATGCCATTGGATTTCTACAACATGAAGAAGTTAGTTAGAGGCTTTGGATTACCCATACTGGGCATTCATTGTTGTGTGAACAACTACATGATATACTAGGGAGATGACAGTGACTTTAATAGTTGTATAATATATGAGCATACTCGGTACAAGCAAAATTTAGGGGTTATGTAAATAGATTGTATATACGTAAGTTGAAGGTGCCGTATAAGAAGATGCACTATTTTCCAATAACACATAGGTTGCAGAGATTGATGCATCAACCACAATAGCTAATGAAATGAGGTGACATTTAGAGCATCATATGCAGGATGGTAAGATGTGTCACCCTTTTGATGCCACTGCTTGGAAACATTTGGATCGGTGTTTTCCTAATTTTTCTTTTGAAGTTCGAAATGTTAGGCTGGGTTTATTTACTGATGGTTTGTAGCCATTTAGTCAATCTAGACAATAATATTCTTTGTGGCCTATGGTGGTGACCCAGTATAATTTGCTTCTAGACTTATGTATGAAGGAGGAATTTATGTTTTTGACTATGTTAATGCCGAGGCCTGCCAATCCAAAGGGGAAGATAGATGTTTTCTTGCAGCCATTGATAGCGGAGTTGAAAAGTATTTGGGGTGTTAGGATTCAAACTTATGATATTTCTAAACGGAAATATTTTCAGATGCACGCTGCTCTCATGTAGACCATAAATGACTTTACAACATATTCTATGATGTCTTGATAGAGTACAATTGGTAAGTTGGCATGTCTATATTGTATGGAAGATTCAGATGCTTTTAGATTAATTAAGAGTGGAAAATAGTCATGGTTCGACAATAATCAGAAGTTTTTGCCCATTAATCATCCGTATCAATGTAACACCAAAGAGTTCATTAAAAATATAAACGTTACTAAATAATTTCTAGTGGTTAGATTTGGGGATGATATTCTATAGGAATTGAATAACAGAGGGTTGAGGAAGGTGATAGATGTTGATACTGAGGTTGTGAATGCAGCAATATCTAAGACTTGTGGATGGAATAAGAGAAGTATTTTCTGAAATTTTCCCAACATGTGAACACTTGCTCAGGCACAATCTTGATGTTATGCATATCAAGAAGAATGTGTTTGACAATATTTTTAATACAGTGGTTAACATACCAGAAAAAACTAAGAACACTTTCAAGTCAAGAAATGAGTTGAATAAATATTGTCGTCGTCCTCAATTTGCAAAAAATCTTGTCACCAATAAATATCATGATGTGCCATTTTTTCTCAATAAATCATAGAAGAAGGTTGTGTTGGAGTAGGTAAAAAACATAGAATTCCAGATGGATATGCTTCTAATATGGGGATATGTGTGGATGCGAACAAACTTAAGATGTTTGGCATGAAGAGTCATGATTATCATGTATTCATCCAAAGGTTGTTACCAATTGCTCTTCGAGAATTCCTGCTTAATATAATATGGGAGGCAATAACTGAGATTTCTTTATTCTTCAAGCAACTAATTTCTTCATTGACTAATGAGAAGTTGAGGAATCTGAATGAACAAATTCTAGTTATCTTATGCTATCTTGAGAAAATCTTTCCTCCTAGTTTTTTTGACTCAATGGAATATCTTTCATTGCACTTGGCTTACAAAGCTAGAATTGCTGGTCCTGTCCATTATCATTGGATGTATCCTCCAGAAAGGTAATATAAATTCACAAAACCAATTCTTTTCTTATATATATTTTTATATATACAGAAAAATGACTTGTAATTTTCAATAATTTTTTTGTAGATACTTTTGGAAAATAAAACATATAATAATGAATAAGACTGAGGTTGAGGGTTCTATATCAATAGGTCATATTATGGATGAGGCTATAAAATTTACATCACTCAATTCAAAGAAGGTGATCCAACTCTTCCACTTAAAGAAAAGCTGAATAAGATTTATCTTTATGACAATGTGGATAATAAAATGTTTGAAATTTTCAAGCCTCCGGGTAAAGTAGTTGTTGCTGAAGCGAAAAGGTATCTAGAAGACTATAAATATACTACAACTCATCTATATTTCCTAATGAATTATTGATAGCTTCAACCATTCATTGAATAAGTATTTCTTAATAGTCAAATGACATCTATTACATATTATAATTTACTATTTCCTATCAATGCATCAATTATTTTTAATTTCTTTTTTTAGTGATTTTGTTACATATAAACATAAAGAGTTTCCAAGCATTAATGAAAAAGTAATCAATGTCGTGACGGACGAAGAATTTCCATCATTTTTTGAAAAATACATATGTTTACTTATAATGAAAATCACAAAATAATTATATTATTCTAATAAAAATTTGAAATTGTAATTTAAATAATCCACTTAATTATTATTACAGATTCATAATCTTGCTAATAAAATTTCTAATCATTATATTCGAAGTATAGCACAAGTCCCCTAAGAAAGGTTAAAATGTGCAATAGTTACTATGTAAATGGTTTTAAATTTTACACTAATTTGCTTGGTAGCTACCGAGCAACAGACAATATGAGGGTATGCATTAAAGGATACGTATACAATGAATCTGAATATGACTATTATAGAACTCTGGTCGAAGTGATCGAGTAAGAATTTGAAGCCCTCCTGGTTAAAAACTATGTTATTCAAATGTGAATGGTTCGATCCAACACTACATGTTGGTATTGTTGTCCATCCTCGATATAAACTTGTCGATGTGCATGATAAAAAATGATTCAATAAGTATGAACCTTTTGTCTTAGCAGTACAAGCATCATAAGTTTAATATTGTGAATATCTGGGTCGGACTGGTCCTAGAAAGGATTGGAAAGCTGTGTACAAGATAAAAGCAAGGGCTCAAATTGACATCTCCGCATCACCAAGTACTAATTTCATAAAACCAACTTTTCAAATTGATGACAATGATATTATAATCAAAGCTGTGGTGGGGGATGAAGATGTCATTTTAGTTGCATCTTTTGAGATGGATACAAGTGGAGATGTAGATGTTGATAAAAATATAATTGATTATGAGGAAGAAATGAGTGACTAAGAGGAGTTTGAAAATGATGTTACTACATCTGAAGAAGAAGACGAACTAGATTTGGATGATTCTGATGAGAATGAGTAAACAGTGAGTTTTATGTTATTTTACTTGTTAATTATTTTTGTTTATTTTCAATTCCTTATGTATTTTTTATAGGTATGGCACATGGATGAGATAGATGCAGCACATTGCAAGGTCGTATGAGTTATGGTATAGGCCGCACGACCTTAGGTATGCCCGAAACTGGTAGAGGGTCATCGGTGAAAGAGACTCTATAGAAGTCAAAGAAGGTTGTGAATGTATTACAGAAGTAGCATCTGATAACTGATCAACATAATGGTCCTGAGATTTTGATGAATGATCAAAAGACGTAGGAGGGAGAGGAGGGAGAGGATGGAGATGTTGGAGAGTCTTCCTCATAGCACCCTATAGAAGAGACTCTCTCTATTACTCATTTTGATCCAAAAATTGATAATCCATAAAATAGAAAACTTAACAAATTATTTATCAATTTATTAATTTATTTCTTACTTGCTAATTAATTTTTTGTTACAGGAAAAAGTTAGAGCCGTTTGGTTCCTTTTCTAGGGTTCTAAAAATAATTTTCAAGAAGTTCTTTAAACCTAATGGACAAAATTGGAAGTCTCTAACACATAGATACCAATTGATGATTTGGAAAGAATTTAAGGTAAATATTACTACCTAAAAATGTTTACATCTTTTATTTATTCTTTTGTTCAGTGATTAAAAATTGTTTATTTATAATTACAGAAAGTTTACAAGTGGACACAGCCAAAGGTGTCGGTCAAAAGTATGTCTACAAACATACTGACAGTCGGTATAAAGACACCGTGTACGGGATCAAAGATAAATGACTGAGGAAGAAAGAAAAAGATTTGAGTGTCCCGGATCATATTTTCGAGGAGTGGTAGAGCAGATGGGAAGATCTAGATTATAGGAAGATGTGTACTAAATAGAGCGGTAATTGACGATCAGAGCAAGCTGGGGAGAGTAGTAGCATGTTTACACACACTTGTGGATCTCACTCTTTGTGTGAGCATGAATGAGCATTGGTATTATTTCTAATTTATACTTTTTTATGTTTATTACTTTGTGAATTGTGTTCAATTATGCCTAAATTTCATTTCTCATAAAGAATTTTTTTTCAATATAATTAACGTATGTAGTGTGTGTAATTATAGACACGCAAGGAAGCTAAGAAGCCCAGTGCTCCTCACTTATTTCGATACACGCACATGAAGGCTCATGATGATCAGATTTTCGTTGATCAGACTTTCGTTGATCAAAGATCTCGTGTAGCAAATGCAAGTTTAATTAAAAAAATTAATTTTTTTTGTTTGAATATAAATTGAAATAATTTTCGTTCTTTTTTATTAGGTGAGATATGAGGAAATGTTAGCTGCTGTGACTCAAGCGTATTCCAAGTCTACTTCAGGTTCATGTGATGGTGCAACATATAGTTCTCATTCATTAGCTCCACCAGTTGATGCTAATCAAATTTTGTATGTGGCTGTTGATGGCAAGCAGAAGATGCCCATCTATGGCGTCAGTTCATCGACATCTTCATTGTACTCTCATAGATGACCAGACTATGAAGCTGAATTTTTATGACCAGTTTCGAATTTATTCTCTAAGATGGAGGAATTTCAGCAGTCGATGCTAAATTCTATACAGTTTCAGTTGGCCGATACCGAGCGACACATGATCGACTATGAATATGATAGGGATGAGTTGCGTATGTGTTTTGACAAGCTTACAAAGAAGTTTCAAGGAGGACTGTAGTTCAACCCTGATGATCTACCTCAGATTGTTCAATGTAATGCTCCAGCTATGGCATGTACTCCATCACCTACAGCAGCACCTGCAGCAATCGCATCAGGACTAGCAGCAGCAGACAGATCTACCCCAGTACTACACATCTCACCATGTAGATCAAAAACATCACAGATTAACTATTATGAAACTAGGTTGGATGATTGAGTGTATTACAAACATTTTTTTTCAATGCCTTTAACATTGATTTTAAATTTTATTTTTTTATTTTTCTTGATATTTTTAATATATATATGCAGTATATATAGTTGCTTGCTAGAGTTAATTGGATTTTTATTTTGTTGTTTTATCTGTAAATGTTTCTGCAAAAGCTGAATCAAAACTAGGAGCAAAATGATTGTTTTTTTGTTTTATGTTCCATTTTCTGTAGCAACTAAAGAAATACTACAAAAAAAAATTAGGTCTGTAATTGCCGACCGAATTATGACAAAACTGACCAAAAGTTTTTAATATCAATGGTGGGTAAAAGATGACCAAATGATCGGTAATTCTTTTGGAGATCAATTACTGACCAATGATTTTAAAAGATTTTGGTCAGTTTTTTGTCACAATTTTTTAGGCTTTTACCGACCATTTTGTGACCAATTACCGACCTAATGCTTTTGGTTGGAAAATGGTTGGAATATCATCGGAAACTATTTGTCGGTAAATGGTCTATAAATTGTTGGTAATTAACGACCGTTTAGAGACCATTTACCGACCTAATTCTTTTGGTCGAAATATCATGGGATTTTGTTTGTAGGTAAATGGTCTCCAAATGGTCGGTAATTACCGACCAATTGGAGACCATGTTCCGACCTTATTTATTCGGTCGGTAAATTATCGAATTATAGTTAATAAATCTTTGTCGGTAGAGGATTGATAAATGGCTAGTAATTTCGCGATTGACTAATTTTTTGTCGATAAAAAGTTTAGCGACGAACAAAATTGCAACCAAATATTTTGATTAGTAAATTGTTTGGTATTAGGGTTATCGACCAAAAAATACCAAATTTCCAACCAAATATTTGGTCGACAATACGGTGAATTTTAATAGTGATAGTCTAATAAATAAATAGAGAGATAGAGAAAAAAACAAATAAACAAATAGATAAATAGACAAATTGACACATAGATAGATCGATAGATAGATAGTTACAAATATAGATAGATAGAAAAATAGACAAATAGAGAGATAGAATGATATACAAATAAATAGATATACATATAGATAAGTAGACAAAAAGATAAATATAAACATATAGATAGTTAGATAGTTAGACATATAGACATATAGATAGTTAGAAAGTTAGATAATTCGATAGATTAGAAAATAGGAATATAGGTAGATAGATAGATAGATAGATAGATAAATATATACATAGATAGACAGATAGATAGATAGACAAATCAATAGATATGAAAATTGGTAGATAGTCAGATATACAAATACACATCTAGACAAATAGATATATAGATAAATAGTCGGGTAGAGAGATAGACATAATGTTTGATAAATAGATAGGTTTGATAGATAGATAAACATATAGACAGATAGTTAATTAGTTAGATAGATAGATAAATAAATAGACAGATAGCTAAATAGACACATATATAGATAGATAGGTATAAATATAGATAAATAGATAGATAGCCTGATAGATAGAAAGACAATTAGATAGTTAAAGATATAGATTGAAAGATAGACAGATAATTAAAAAGGCATATAAATAGATAGATAGTTAGATAGTTTGACAAATAAATATATATATATATAAATAGATAGATAGACAAATAGATACATCGATAGATAGATAATTAGATAGAAAGACAGATAGGTTGATAGATAGATCGACAAATAGATAGATAGACTAATAGATGGATAGAAAGATAGATATATTGAAAAATATACTGATAGTCATATAGAAAAATAGTCTGAGAGACAAGAAGCTTTTTGTCTATCTATCTTTCAATAAAAAAAAATTTCAATGAGTATAAATTTCAATGAAAGAAAATTTACTTTGAGTTTAGATGATTCAATAGACAATGTGGATATATTCTATTTCCTGATCATGATGATCCAAAAATTAGGATATTTGACTGCCTAAGAATTAGAGTTTATACTAGGAGAAAATGACAAATGCAGTTGCAGCTTATTTAGAGCAAATAATATCTCCCAAAGAGCTAGATAATCATATGGCCAATGACTCTAATCTTAATTTTCTTATCTACTGACTGGATAGAAAAAAAAGTATTAATTTTATCCATAAAAATTGACATAATGGTGAGACATGGAAATAAAATATCATCATGATTCATTCCTAGTCTAGAAGTCGAACATCAAGGACAACCCTCCATTCTATTTGCTCAGTTCTTAATTACTAATTATTTTTTTAATTTAAAATATTTTATAATATTATTCCTATTAGTTGACATAAGACTAAGAATTCTATGATAAGTAGATCGAAAGTAAATTTTCATAATAGAAATTAATTTAGAATCTTCCAAAAATCTAACTAGAATACTCGAGTTAATAATCATTTTCATCACATCTTCTCTCACAAATTCATTGCGATAAATGAAGATGGTCACTTAACCTGATGTTGATCCAACTCCAAATATCCTATAGCCCATTTATGTTTACATGAAATCTTCTTCGACACTCCAACTATTTTTTATTGATTTTGTTAAGTACATACATATTACTAAATTTTGTTTTTTTTATGTTTCTCAGGCAAATGAGTGAAAATTATAAGAGAAAACCTAGTTTCAAATATGAACCTTTCAGTCAAGTTATTGTTATTATTCAACATTTATCATTTTTTATGTATGAGATTGAATTGAAAGTATGAGAAAAATAATAATAAATTTAAATTATTTTCATTTTTTAAATATAATTATTAATCTAAAATATACTATATAAAATTAATTCTTTTAACATAATCACAATGTATACCTTAAGTTTTTGTGTGTATTAAATACTTTAGATATGTACCTCATATTTTTGTGCCTGAAAGTCAACTACTCATGAAACTAACACTTACATGACATAAAAGACAATTTAAAATTATAAATTATTTAACAAAATAGCATAAATAGAATACAATATGAATATAATAATAACAAAAAGAGAAAAAAAATATAATATAAATATAAATATAAAAATATATCAATTAAATAATTATAGAAAAATTGTTTGATTAAAAATTATTTTTTTATTTCACATATTTTAGAGCAGAAACTCAAAAGCTATCAAATTTTTACAAATAAGTGATCAAATGCAATCCAATGGCTAAAAAATATTTTCACCTATAATAGGTATAAATATTTTAGCTAGCAAGGCAACAACAACCATTAAAAAAATAACTACTTTTTCTAAAACCCCAATGCTAATCAGTCATGCTACAATGTCAAGCACACGAACCATGACAGGCCTAACACAAGGCATGGTCAGACCCACCTAGCTCAGCATGACTATGAACCAGGTCAAACATGGATGAATCATACTGTGCCAGACATGGATAAATCATGTCGTGCTTATGTCGCCCATCCCACTTGACACATCAACATTCCTAGTTTACACCTTGTTTCATCTAAGCTACATGTCATGGAACTTTATACATCAGCATGAAAGAAAATATTATAATTTTAGATTGTTTCTAGTTCACACCTTGTTTTTATTTTTTATTAATTTTATTATGGATGATCAGTCGAAATATGAGATACTCACTCTAATTTGCCCTTCAAATAACTATATATATTATATGTATAATAACATATAACTATAAATAATTCAATCTTACTATATGTATAACTATAAAAACATTATACATAACTACATTTAAATATATAATTAACAACATATATTTTAATATATTTTTATATATTAGTATAAAAAATGTATTTTAGTATATCTATACCTATACGTAACTATAAGTATAAATATATGAAATTATATAAAGATATATATATATATACATACATGTATAAATATAAGTTAAACTATAAGTGTAACTATATGTATAACCACCTGTAACTATATTTATAATGATATGTATAAAAACATACAACATAATTTTTAACTATGTGTATAACTATATATAAATATTTGTATAACTATAAAAAATTCTATATAAATAAATATAACTTTATTTTTAATGATGTATACATATATGTATACACATATGTAATTCTATATAATTATTTATAACTTTGTATGCATTTATATAGAGTAGCAGGGGTGGTAGTGACGGTAGTAGCAGTAGTGGGAGCAGCGGTGGTAGCACCGGCAACACCGGCTGCAACACCAGCAGCACCGGTAGTAGCAGCGGCAATGATAGTGGCAGGAGCAGTAGTGGCAGGAGTGATAGTGGCAATGGGAGCAGCAGCAACAGCAACAAATGCGGTATATGCGTAAATATATAGTCAGTATATACGTACATATAATACTACAGTATTTTATGTACTTATATACTAAGAATATATGTACTCAGTATATATGTATGCATAATACTATAGTTTATATGTACATATACTGTAGTAATATATGTACGAGTGAAATGCTAGTATATATGTACATATTTATTGCAGTAATATATATTTATCAAAACATAGCTTTTTTTTTAATTTACTCTGATTAGATTTAGTGGTTTAAATTGTTTACAGATATGGTATCGCATTATTTCCCATACGAAGCTTGTATAAGTGAAGGGATTTTTCAATAGACTTGACGCACCATGACTCGGATAGCTTTTTTGTAGTAGAAAGTTGGTGATCGGAGGAGTTGAGAGAGTGAAAGCAATGTTAATGCATGGATAGATTATACTTTAGGCATTATCGATAGATACATTGATTAATAAGATGTAATATAATTTTGTTATTTTTTTGTTTTAGTTATATAAAATATTGTATTAGAATAAGTTATTAAATGAATTTTTTTAATTAAAAATTAATATTTATAGTTTCTGTTTTTATTCAATTTAATATAAAAATATTAAATTATTTAATTAAATTTTAGTTGAAGCTGTATGACAATCAACTTTAATTTGTTTTTTTTTCATGTATATAATAACTATTTTTATATATTTGTAAATATGTCCGTGTCCCCGAAATTTTAGGGTAGAGTTTTAGTAAATTATAGGTAACTCACTCAATCTCAAGTTCATTAGTCGAGCATCATCACCTACCTTACTTTTATTATCAGCAGCAGTAGTGGTGGTGGTGGTGGCAGTAGTGGTGGTGGTGGCAGTAGTGGCAGAAGTGGTAGTGGAGTCAGAGGCAGCATCGGTGGCAGAAGTAGAAGAAGTGACAGAAATGATAGTAGCGACACAAGTAGTAGCATTGGTAGTAGTGGTAGCATCGGCTATGGTAGTAGTGGTGGCAGTGGTGGCAGCAGCGGTAGCACCAGCAGCAGGCGGCATCTGTCTATCGATCTAGCTATCTACCTAACTATTTTTATATCTTTTTATATATAAATATTTATCTATCTATGTATCTATCTATCTATATAACTACCTATCTATTTATCTATCTATCTATCTAATTGTGTATTTAACTATCTATTTGTATATCTAGATATTTAACTATCTATCTATTTGTCTATCTATTTGTTTATCTATATATCTAACTATCTATCTATCTAAATATGTCTATTTGTCCATCTATAAATCTATCTATCTCTCTATCTATCTATTTTTCTATCTATCTATCTATTTGTGTATCTATCTATCTATATATATGCCTATTTATCTATCATTCTTTTTGTCTGTCTATCTATCTATGTATATATCTAACTAACTATCTATCTATCTAACTTAACTATATGTCTATCTACCTTTCAATCTATATAGCTTTCTATCTATATTTCTATTTATCTCCCTTTCTATCTATCAATTTTTCTATCTATCTATCTTTCTATCTCTCCATCTTACTATCTAAATATTTGTCTATCTATCTAACTATCTATCTATGTTATTATCTATCTATATATCTGTCTATCTATTTTTCTATTTATCTATCTATCTATATGACTATTTATTTATCTATCTATTTATTTGTCTATCTACCTATCACTCCAATACTCTATATTGCAATTTATCTATTTGTATATCTATCTATCTAAATATAAATCTATCTTTTTAACTGTCTATCTATTTATCTATTTTTTGTATATCTATCTTTCTATCTATATATCTATCTATCTATCTCTGTATATCAATTTGTCTTTCTACATATTTATATTTCTATATATCTATCTGACTATATATATATATCAGTATATGTATCTGTATATCGATCTATATATCTATTTATCTAACAATCTATCTATGAAATTGTCTTTAAATCTACCTTTAATCTATCTATCAATCTAATTATGAATATATATATCAAACTAACTATCTATCTATCTAACTATTTAACAAATTATCTATGTATATATCTATCTGATTGACTATTTATCCATCTATCTATTCATCCATTTATCCATCTATCTATCTATCTTTTTATTTATCTGTCTATATATTCGTCTATATATCCAACTATCTTTTCATCTATCAATCCAAAAATCTATGTGTCAATCTATATACTTTATATCTATCATTCTATTTCTCTATCAACCAGTCTATCAATCTTTTTATCTAATGTTCTATTTGCATGTCTATTTGCCTTTTTATCTATCAAACTATTAGTCTATCTATCTATTTGTCTAACTATCTATCTATCTGTTTATCTATATGATTGTCTATCTGTGTGTCTATCTATCTATCTATTTATCCATCTGTGTGTGTGTTGTGTGTGTGTGTGTGTGTATGTTTCTATCTATTTGTCTATCTATTTATCTATATATCTATCTATTTATTTATTTATCTTTCTTTCTTTCTATCTATCTGTCTATCTATCTATTTGTCTGTCTGTCTATCTATATATCTGTGGGTCTATCTTGCTATCTATCATTTGGTATATCAATCATTATATATGTCTATTTATCTAATTACCAAATTTTTTATCTATCTATCTATTTACCTATATGTCTGTGTATGTATTAGTCTATCTATCAATTTATCTGTCTATCTATCTATCTATGTATATATAATTAGTCTGTCTATATAGGTGACTATCTATATATTTATCTGTCTATTTATATATGTGTCTATCTATCTATATAACTTTTTGTATATCTATCTCTCTATCTATCTTGCTATGTATCTATCTATGTATATATCTAACTCTCTATATATTTGACTAACTATCTATCTACCAATTTGTCAATCTCTCTATCTATCGATATATATATATATATATCTATATGCCTATCTTTCTTTCTATTAATCCATGTATCTTTCTATCTATATATCTCTTTATATTTCTGTCTATCTATATCTTTATTTATATATCTATTTATTTGTCTATCTATATGTCTATCTATGTGCTAATCTATCTGTATATCTATATATCTATCAATATATATATCCACGTGTCTACCTATCTATATATCTATATGTCTATCTATCTATATATCAATTTGACTATCTATCTATCTGTTTATATATTTTGTCTATCTCTCTGTTTATCTATTTTTCTATCTATTTTTATAACTATGTATCTATTTATCTATTTATCTATCTATCATCTGTCTATATATCTGTCTATCAATCTGTCTATCTATGTATCTATCTATATTTCTATCTCTCTATTTGGCTATCAATCAATCTATCTTTCTATCTATCTATATATCTATATGTAAATCTATCTATCTATTTGTTTATCTAATTATCTATCTATCTATCTATTTGTATATCAATCTGTCTGTCTATCTAAGGCTCTGTATATCAATTTGTTTATCAATCTATCAATCAATTTGTTTATAAATCATTCTATCAATCTTTTAATTAATCTATCTATCTATCTAACTATATATCTATCTATCTATGTATATATCTATCTATCTCTCTATCTATCTGTCTATCTATTTGTCTTTCTACATATTTATATTTCCATATATCTATTTGTATATATATATCAGTCTACTTATCTATATATCTATCTATATATCTATTTATCTATCAATCTATCTATCAATTTGTCTATCAATCTACCTATAATCTATCCATCTATCTAATTATGAATCTATTAAAAATATAACTATCTATTTGACTATCTATCTATTTATCTGTGTATATATCTATCTAATTGTTTATCAATCTGTCTATCTATCCATCCATTTATCAATCTATCTATATGTCTATCTATCTAGCTATCTATATATATATCCAACTATCTATTCATCTATCTATCCACCAATATATGTGTCAATCTATCTATCTTTATATATTTATTTCTATTTGTTTATCTGCATGTTTATCAATCTTTTTATCAGACTTTATATTTGCATATCTAACAGTCTTTTTATCTATCTATCTATTAGTCTATCTATCTATTTATCAATCTATTTGTTTATTTATCTGTCTAACTATTTATTTATATGATTGTCTTGCTGTCTGTCTATTTATCTATCTATCCATCTGTCTCTCTATATATCTGTCTATCTATTTCTTTGTCAATCTATCTATCTATCTATCTATAAATATTGCTCTTTCTCTATTTGTCTATCTATCTGCTCGGCTATCTATCGGTCTATTTGTCAATCTATCATTCTATTTATCTAGCATTATGTTGATCGATCTTTATATATGTATGTCTATTAAATTATCTAATTTTCTATCTATCTATCTATTTATCTATATGTTTGTCAATGTATCTATCTATCTATCTATTTATCTATCTTTCTTTCAATGTATCTATCTATCAATCTGTCTATATATGTGTCTATCTATCTATCTGTATATCTATCTATATATGTGTATATTTGTCTATCTCACTATTTGTATATTAATCTGTCTACCGATCTATCTAGATATTTTTTATCTATTTATAAATCTAACAATCTATCTATCTGTCTATCTATCTATCTATCTGTCTATCTATCTATCTATCTGTCTATATATCTATCTATCTGTCTATCTATCTGTCTATCTTAATATCTAATAATCTATGTAATTATCTATTTATATCTCTCTCTATCTATCTGTATATGTATATGTCTATTTATCTATCTGTCTGTCTGTCTATCTATATGTCTATCTATCTCTCTATTTATATATCTATCAATATATATATATATATATATATATATATATATATATTTGTCTATATATCTGTATATCTATCAGTAAATCTATCTATATATCGATCTGTATATATATTTATATATCAATCTATCTACCAATTTGTCTATTAATCTACCTATAATCTATCGATCAATCAAATTATGAATCTATCTATAAATATATATATCAATCTAACTATCTATCTGTCTATTTATCTATCTATTTATCTATTTATATATCTATCTGATTGTCTATCTATCTATCTATCTATCCATCTATCTGTCTTTCTATCTATTTGTCTATCTATCGGTCTATATATCAAACGATCTATTCATTTATCTATCCAACAATTTAAGTGTCAATCGATCTATCTTTATATATGTCTTTCTATTTGTCTATCTGTTTGTCTATCATTCTTTTTATCTGACTTTCTATTTTCATGTCTATCTACCTTTTTATTTATCTATTACTCTATCTATTTATTTATCAATCTATTTGTCTATCTCTTTGTCTATCTGTTTATCTATCTTATTTTCTATTTGTATGTTTTCCAATCTATATATCCAACTGTCTATCTAATTGTTTATCATCCAGTCAGTCAATCTATCTATCTAACTATCTATCTATCTGTCTGTCTATCTGTCTGGTTCTCTATCAATTTATATGACTATCTATCATTTTGTCTATCAATCTTTATATATGCATGTCTATCAAATTATATATTTTTCTATCTATCTATCTATTTAACTATATAGTAGTCAATATATCTGTCTATTTATCTATTTATCTATCTATCTATGTATCAATATATAAGTCTATATATATAAATATGTTATCTATCTGTCTGTCTGTCAATATATGTGTTTTTTTTCTATCTATCTATTTATCTATATATCAAACTCTCTATATATTTGTTTATCTATCTATCTACCAATCTATCTATCTTTCCATCTATCTATTTATCTAATGATCTATCTATCTGTCTATCTATGCGTGTATCAATCAATCTATCTTTCTGTCGATTAATCTATGTATCTATCTATCTATATACTTTTATATATTTCTATCTATTTATATGTCTATTTATCTATCTGTCTATCTATTTGTCTATCTATATGTCGATCTATCTATCTATCTATCAATATATAAATAAATAAATAAATAAATCAATAAATATATATATATATATATATATATATATATATATATATCTGGTTATCTATTTTTCTATCTATCAATATATCTACCTATCTGTCTATCAGAATATTGATATGTATATCTATTTATCTATCAATCTATATATCAATTTATCTATCAATCTCCCTATAATCTATCTGATCAATCTAATTATGAATTTATCTATCATTCATCTATCAATCAACTATCTCTCTATCTATATATCTATCTATTTATATGTGTAAATATCTATCAGATTGTCTATTTATCCATCTATCTATACATCCATCTAACCTTCTATATATCCATCTTTCTATCAATATGTTTTTCTATCCATCTATGTATCCAAATATCTATTTATCTATCTATCCAACAATCTATGTGTCAATCTATCTATCTTTATATTTGTCTTTTTATTTGTCTATTTACATGTCTATCAATCTTTTTATGACTTTGTATTTGCATGTCTAATTACCTTTTTTCTATCTATCTATCTATCAGTGTGTCTATCTATTTATCAATCTTTTGTCTATATGTCCATCTATCTTTTTATCTATTTGATTGTCTATCTATCTATCTATTTTTCTATATATCCATCTATCTATCTATATATCCGTCTAACTATTTGTTTGTCTATCTGTCTGTCTATTACCTATCTATCTCTATATCTATCTATCAATCTTCAATCTGTCTGTCTATCTATCGATCTATCTAGCTATCTTTCTATCTATGGCTCTGTTTATCAATTAGCCTATTAATCTATTTATCAATATGTCAATAACACAATTTATCAATCTTTCTATTAATCTATCTATCAATCGATAGATCAATCATTCTATCAATCAATCTATCAATTTGTCTATTAATATTTTTATAAATCTATTTATCTATTTAACTATCTATCTGTTTATCTATCTATTTGTCTATCTATCTATCTATCTATTTAACTATCCATCTATCTATTTAATTATCCATCTATATATATATGTCTATATATAAATCGTTCTCTTATTCTATCTTTTTTTTTATCATTATGTCTATATAATTATATCTTTCCATCTATCTATCTATGCATCTATATGTATATTTTTCTATCTTTTTATCTATCTATCTATCTATTTATCTATCTATATATTTATATGTCAAACTTTTTGTCAATCTAGCTATCAATCTATTTCTCAATCTATATTCAAACTATTTGTTTAGCTATCTATCTATATATATTTCTATCTATCTATATTTCTATCTATCTATTTATTTATCTATCTATCCTTTTATATTTCTATCTAACTTTTTTTCTAACTATATGTCTATCTATCTATCTATCTATATATCTAACTAACTATTTGTGTAACTATCTATTTATTGATATATTTATATATCTATCTATCTATATGTATATCTATCTGTCAGACTATTTGTCTATCTATTTGTCTAACAAACTAACTGACTATCTGTCTGTCTATATATCTATCTATTTGTCTATCTATTTGTCTATATTTCTATCGATTTATCTATCTATCTATTTATATTTCTATCTATTTATCTATCTATCTATATGCCTATCTATCTGTCTATCTATCTATTTACTATCTATCTAATTTTCTATCTTTATCACTATCTAATTTTCAATCTATCTGTCTATTAATCAATCTATATATTTTTCTATATGTATGTCTTTCTATATGTATATCTATCTATCTATCTATTTATCATTCTGTCAATCAATCAATCAATCTGTCTATCTATCCATCAATCTATCTAGCTACCTATCTATGTATATATCAATCTTTCTGTCTATCGATCTATCTCTATGTGTTTTTCTAACTATCTAACTAACTATTTATATATCTATATACCTATCTGTATATATATATATATATGTGTGTGTGTGTGTGTGTGTGTGTGTGTGTGTGTATCCATCTATCAAACTATTTTTATATCAATCAATCAATCAATCAATAAATCTATCTATCTATCTATATGTCTATCTATCTCTCTATATATCTATTTGTGTTTTTATATGTTTATATATAGATATATATATATATATATATCTAACTATATGTCAATCAATCTGACTATCTACTTGTCTATCTATCTATCTAACTGTCTATCTATCTATCTATCTATCTATTTATATGTTTATCTATCTATCTAATTATAATCTGTCTATCTCTTTGTGTCTCTATTTGTCTATCTATATGTCTATCTATCTATCTATCGATCTGTCTATCTATTTATCTATCTCTTTGTCTATCTATCTGTCTATCTATTTTTATATCTATCTATCTATCAAAATATCTATTTATCTATGCATCTATCTATCTATCTATCTCTCTATCTATATGTATATCTATATATTCATCTATCTATCTATCTATCTAACTTTTGATCTATCTATCTATCTATATATTTATATGTCTAACTATCTGTCAATCTATGTGCCTATCTATATGTCAATCTATCTTTCTAGCTATCTATCTATCAATCTATTTTTCAATCAATCTATTTATCAATCTATATATTTATATATCTATCTATGTATCTATATAACTATCTATCAATATTTTTGTCTATCTTTATGTCTATTTATTTTTATAACTTTCTATATTTCTGGCTATCTTTTTGTCTTACTATCTTTCTAACTTTTTATCTTTCTGTCTATCTATATATCTAACTATTTGTCTATCTTTCCATCAATCTATATGTTTGCGTATATATATTTATTTATATATCTGTCTATCTCTCTATCTATCTATTTATCTACATATCTAACTAAGTAGCTATCTATCTTTTTATCTATTTATTTATCGATCTATCTTTCTATATATTTATCTATCTATTTATCTAACTATCTATCTATCTATTTATTTGTCATATCTATATATCTATCTATATATTTGTCTATCTACCTAACTATCTATCAGTCTATCTTTTTGTGTATTTTTTTGTCTATCTATATTTTGATCAATCCATCCATCGATCTATCTATTTATCTATCTATCTATTTGTATATATATATATATCTATCTATATATCTAACTATCTATCTATTTATTTGTCTATATATTTTTCTATATATATATATATATTTATATCTATTTATCTATTAGTCTATCTCTCTATATATGTATCTATATGTCTATCTCTGTGTATCTATTTGTCTATATATATATATATATGTCTGTCTGTCTATCTGTCTATCTATCTATTTGTCTATCTATCTATTTATTTGTATATTTATCTATCTATTAACTAACTATTTATCTATCTATCTGTCTATCTATCTTTCTATCTATCTCTCTATCTATATGTCTATCTATCTATAAATATATTTATATGTCTAACTATCTGTCAATCTATGTGTCTATCTATATGTCAATCTATCTGTCTAGCTATCTATTTATCTATTTTTCAATCAATCAATCTATCTATCTATGTATCTATATACCTATCTGTTAATCTATTTGTCTATCTTTATGTTTGTGTGTGTGTGTGTGTGTATATATATATATATATATATATATATCTGTCTATCTATCTATTTATCTATCTACCTATCTAACTAAGTATATATCTATCTTTCTATCTATCTATTTATCTATCTACCTATCTAACTAAGTATATATCTATCTTTCTATCTATTTATTTATCAATCTATGTTTCTATATATTGATCTTTCCATCTATCTGTCTATCTATCTATCTATTTATTTGTCATATCTATATATCTATCTATCTATTTGTCTATCTGCCAATCTATCTATCAGCTTATCTTTTTGTATATTTTTGTCTATCTATCTTTCTATCCATCCATCCATCTATCTATTTATATGTCTATATATATATATCTATCTATCTATATATCTAACTATCTATCTATTTATTTGTCTATCTATTTGTCAATATATCTATTTATATATCTATTTCTCTATGTGTCCATTTATTTGTCGACCTCTCTATATATGCATATATCTATCTATTTATCTATCTAACTAACTATCTATCTATCTATCGGTCTGTCTGTCTGTCAATCCATCTGTCTAACATTTTTTTATCTATTTTACTTTCTATTTATATTTATAGTTATCTATTTATTTGACTATGTATTTGTCTATCTATCTATCAATCCATCTTTCTATATATATGTCGTTCTATTTGATTATATATCTGTCTATCTTTCTATCTATCTATTTGTCTATCTACCTGACTATGTATTTATCTATCTATTTGGCTATCTATATAACTATATATTTGTTTATATATATATATATATGTATCTATCTATCTATCTATATATCTTTATCATTATTTTTCTATCAATTTTTCTATCTATCAATCTATCTGTATATCTTTCTATCTATCTATCAATATGTCATTCAATATCTTTATCTATCTATCCATTTATCTCTCTATCTATCGATCTATCTGTCTGTCTATATGTCTATCTATCTATGTATTTGTCCATCTATCTGCGTAACTATTTTTCTATCTTTCTTTCTATCTATCTGTATATCTATCTTTCTATCTATTTGTCTATCTATCTGTCTATCTAACTATTTATATACCTGGCAATCTATTTATCTAACTATTTGATATGACCAATTGAAGGCCCCGGGGCTGGAGGTAGGGTCTTCAAGCCCCACGCTCGATTCTCGACATGGGCCATCTCGGTTCACCTCTCATTTAAAATCTCTTCCAGCTGAGCTGAGTTGCACTAATAGGCCCAGAGAGTGGTAAAGCTATTTAACTATATGTATATCATTATGTGTGTCTATTTGTCTATCAATTAATCTATCTATATGCCTATCAATCTGTCTATCAATCTATCTTTCAATTTTACTAATAATCTATCAATCAATCTATATATTAATCTTTCTATCTAATTATCAAAATGTCTATCAATTATTCTACCAATCTAACTATGTATCTATCTATTTGTCTATCTATTTAATGGTTTATCTATTTGTCAATTTATATCTCTATCTATTCATCTATTTATCTATCTATATATCTCTCTATCTATCCAAATATCTATATATCTAGCTTTCTATTTATCAATCTATCTTTCTGTCTGTCTGTCTATCTATATGTCGATATATATGACTATCTATTTGCCTATCTATATATTTATTTAACTATCTATCTATCTATAAATCTGATAATATATCTAACTATCTATTTGTCTATATATCTTTTTATAACTATCAGTCTATCTACCTATCTATTTATCAATCTATTTATCTATCTATTTATCTATCTATTTATCTATCTATTATCAGTCTATCTATCTATCTATTATCTAGCTATCTATTTATTTATCTATCTATCAAACAATCAATATATCTATCATTCTATTTATCTATCTATCTGTCTAACTATCTCTCCTATCTATCTATCTATCTATCTATCTGACTATATATATATATATATCTTTGTATATATCTATCTATCTAATCAACTATATATCTGTCTATCTATTTATCTATTTATATGTCTGTTTATCTATCTATGTGTCTATCTTTCTATCTATCTATAGTTATTTCTATCTATTTGTCAATATATTTGTCTATCTATATGTGTGTCTATCTTTCTATCTATCTATCTATCTATATATCTATTTATCTATTTATCTATTTATCTATCCTTCTATCTATTAATATGTCTATCTATTATTTTATCTATCAATCTATATATATATATATATATATATATATATATATATATATATATATATATATATATATTTATTTATTTATATCTATTTTTTTTATTATCTATCTATCCATCTGACTTTCTATCTATTTATCTATCTGTCTATCTAATTGTCAATCTATCTATCTATTTATCTTTTTTTTCTATGTTGCTATCTATCCATGTAAATATCTTTCTATCATACTAACTAACTATTTTTCTATATATCTTTTTATCTATTTATTTTATTATCTATCTACCTACCTATGTGCATATATATCTGTTTATCTATCTTTCTATATATATATATATATATATATATATATATTTATATCTATTTGTCTATGTATCTTTCTATCAATCTATTTGTCTATATTTTTTTCTATCTATTTATATATCTATCAGTCTAATAATTTGTCTTTATATTTGTTAATCTATATATGTATAAGTGTATCTATCTATCTATTTATCTATCAATCTATCTATTCATATGTCTAATTATCAGTCTATCTATTTAACGATCTATATATCTATTTACTATCTGTTTATCTTACTGTCTATCTATCTTTCTATCTATTTGTCTATTTATTAATTTATTTATCTGTCTATCACTCTATCTATCTATGTATATATTGATCTGTCTATTTATCTATTTATCTATCTACCTATTTGTCTGTCTATCATTGTATCTCTATGTCTATCTGACTTTTTATTAGTCTCTCTATCTATTTATCTATTTATATATCAATTTTTCTATCTATCTGTCTATCTAAATGTCAATATATCTCTCTATCTATCTATATATTTATCTATCTAACTACTATATTTTTCTATCAATCAATCAATCAATCTTTCTATCAATCAATCAATCAATCTGTCATCTAACAATAGGATTACTTTTTCCAGATGGCTAGAATACTCTTAAAAAAGAGCTTGTTTCTGTAGTTGCAAGTTTTTTTGTAGGTTGAGATATACCTAAGGCATGGGCTAATTCATTTATTGTGCAAATTCCAAAGAAGGAATCACCACAAATATGTGAAGACTATAGGCCTATTAGCTTATGTAATGCTATTTATTAGATTTTAGCAAAATTTCTACAAAACAGGTCAAGCACTATTTTACCAGAAATAATATCGCAAGAGCAAACGGGTTTTGTTAAAAATAGGTTAATGATTGAAAATATAAAATTGGAAGCTGAAATGATGAAAGAGATAACTGTTAAAACAATAGGGAATAATCTAGTAGTAAAACTGGATTTGTCTAAAGCATTTGATAGAATTGAATGGGACACACTCTGTTTTGTATTGAGAAAGTTTGGCTTCTCTGAATTATCTATAGATCTAATATATAGATGTGTCACAAGTGTATTGGTAAAAGTTATAGTAAATGGTCAGAAAAAAGAGGAATTTAAACCGAAAAGGAGTTTAAGACAAGGGGATCCCCTGTCTCCTTTATTATTTGATATTTATTTAGAATTATTAATTTGTAATTTAAATAAAAGAATGGTAGTGGGCAAGATCATTCCATTTAGACAGCCAATTAATAATCCTAGAATATGTTGTCTAGCATATGGGGATGACCTCATTGTTTTCACAAATGTGACTTCTAGATCGCTGATGAATCTTATGGATCTCCTACAAATTTTGGAGAAAGAAACAGGGCAAGTTGTAAATAAAAAGAAAAGTCAGTTTTTGTTATCATCAAAAACATCTGAAAAAGTGGCAAAAAAGATTATAAAAATTACTGGATTTATCCAAAATAAAGGGGCTTTAATGTATCTAGGCTGCCCGATATATGAGGATAGACTGAGAAAGAATTATTTAACATTATTACAAGAAAAATTAAGAAGGAAAATAGCAGGTTGGAAGGAGGAGCTACTGGGTTTCGGGGGTAGGATTACTTTAATCCTCATGTTCTCCAAATCATGCAAGTACATATCTTAGCAGCTATTCATCCACCAAAGAAATTTATTAAGAAACTGGAAATGGGCATGGCTAACTTTTTATGGGGGAAAAAGAGGGTAAGTTTAAGCTTCACTGGAAGAACTGGGATGATATATGCTTCCCAAAAGAGGATGTTGGTTTGGGCATCATCATACTGTAGGACATGGCCACATCATGGGACTGCAAAGGATGCTGGAGGTTAAAAGAAGGTGAGAGCCCGTGGGCAAAGTTCATAAGATCTAAATATGAAGGGTCTATGACTAAGAGTCTAAATAAGGCTTCAAATATTTGGAAATCAATGGAAAAACAAAAAGAAATAGTAGAATCACATTCGATATTGAAAAAAAGTGGATGGAAATGGACACTGAACCCGCAAGAGAATTTTACTTTAAAATCGGTAAAAGAACTAATCAGAAAGAAGAAACCAGCACAAGCACTATTCAAATGGGCTTGGAAAGTAGATATCCCGCAAAAAATGAGTTCGCTTATATGGAAATTACTTGTTAAAGCTTTACCAAAAGATAGTATTATTCAAAGAAAAGGAGTAAAAATGGCATCAAGATGTGACTGCTACCAGGAAGCAGTAGAATCTATCAACCATTTATTTTAGGATGGCAGCAAGAGTCTGGAAAGAGCTGGAGAAATTGAATTAGATAAGTAGCAAATAGGAAGGGTTAATAGAAAAAATAAAAAAAATGGGGAACTTACACTTCAAGAAGTCTTGTTGGCAATTGGCTGACTCAAAATCTCCCGCACGTTGTTATTTGGAGTCGATGGAAAGCATGAAGCAAGAGTAGATTTGAGAGTTGATTTCCTTCCTAATATCTTTTAATATTTTGACTGAATCAGAATGAATTCAGTCAAAATATTAAAAGATATTAGGAAGGAAATCAGTAATATATCTAATATTAAACCCTTGAAAGTTGAGAATATAAATATGGTCAGAAAACTCAAAAATACATGGTCACTCACTATTAATAAGACTAAGACACATAGGATAAAGAGCATAAGTTGGAGTAAACCCCCGGAAGGAAAGATATCCCTTAACACGGATGGTAGCTTTAATAGTGATATCGGAGCAGCAAGAGGAGGAGGGGTAATAAGAGATTCTCAAGGGAGTATCATTAAAGCATTCACTCTTTCAAGTAAAGCTTCCTCAGCTCTTCACTTAGAAAGTATTGCATTAAAAAAAGGGTTGTATATCTGTAAAGAGCTAGGCATTAATAACCTACAAATACAGGTAGATTCATTGACTTTAGTTAATTTGGTAATGAAAAAAGTATTATTATGGAAGTATGAGGAGGAGATTGAAATAATAAAAAATCTTGTTAATGAATTAAATGCAAATATTTTACATATTTATAGGGAGGCCAATGCTCTAGCAGGCTGCTTCGCTAGAATAGGAATGAGTAAAGGGGATAATGAGTGTGTAGAGGGGACTATGCCAGAAAATCTAAAGGGATTGGTAAGACTGGATAAACTTGCCTTCCCATACCTAAGAGTGAAAAGGTAGGAAATTTTCTTTTGTTAAAGCCTAGAATTTAAGAATATTTAGGTGAAAATTTGTAAAATCTAATAATGAATTTAACTGTTATGGGGGGGTATAGTTTGCTGTGTGTAGGAATTTCTATCTCCGCACGATATATAAAAAGATTTAAGAGGAAATATAAATAAGGATAAGATATAGCTGTGGTCTATTTTGGAATTGGCTCTTTGTTTTGGTTTGCATTTTTTGTGTTTTTCTGCAGCACAGTAAAAGCAAGAGGATCCGGCAGAGAGTCTAAACAAGTGTTTGTGTCAGTATAAGTAATAGAGTCTGTATTGTATTGATGTTTATAAAAGTCTATTTTTGGAAAAAGGAAGTAATGTCATGTGTTATTTTATTTAAGTCAATAGATACTAGGAACTGTTAGTATCTAGATTAGGAATCGGGGAGAAGAGATGCTACACTAATGAGATCAGAACCAGTCCAAGGGGGAAGAAGAAGGTGACTTCGGATTAAATGAATGGCAGAGGATTTGAGGAGCAGATAAAGCCTCAAATCAACACAATGGGAATAACAGCAAAGAGGCCTAAACGTTAGATTCAAGTGGATCAAACAAAAAGGTAAACAGAGGGAATAAGTTATACTCTGGAAATGCTTTCTTTTCTTTGTTGTTGCAGGAATTTAGAGTTTATATAGAAAAGATCCAGTGAAAACAAGTGAAAGTAGGAATAAGGAAATATAGCACCTGATATAAGAAGTAGAGTGAAACTAAATGGAAAAAGAAAAGAGAATAAAGATCAAGGAAAAAGATGCAATTAGAAAGGGAACCTAGTTATTATGTTTCAATTAGGAAATTTCATGTAAATTAAAAGTTTTATTTTATTGAAAATGGGAAATGATGTAAGAGGGGAAAGGGTAGATGTAGCGTGTAAAAAAAGTATTCCTCCGCCAAAAGAGAGGGCTATAATTAATAAACAAATCTTTAAAATATATATATATATATATATATATATATATATATATATCTCTCTCTCTCTATCTATCTATCGATCTGTCTGTATATCTACCTATTTATTTATATCTATCTATCTATTTCTTTATCAATTTATATCTCTTTCTATATATCTATTAATCTATCTATTAGTCTATCTACCTATTTGTATATCTATAAATCTATCTATCTCTCTATTTATCTGTTTATTTATCTATCTATATAGCTATCTATATATCTGTCTATTTAACTATTGGCCTATCTATCTATTTATCAATTTATCAATCTATCTATATGTCTATTTTTCTATCTATTTATCTATCTAATTGTCTAACTGTCTAATTGCCTATCTATCTATTTATCTATCTATATAAATATATAAGTTTCTATCTACCTATTAGTCAATTAGTCTAACCATCTATTAATTTATCTGTCTATCTATTTATAACTATTTGTGTGTATGTGTCTATCTATCTATCTATCTAAATGTATATCTATCTATTTATCTATCTTATATTTGTTTATCTATCTATCTATCTATCTATCTATAATCTTGGTTCTCTATCTATCTCTTTTCGATCTGTATATGTTTTTATGTGTTTATCTATCTATCTATCTATCTATCTATTTATTTATCTATCTATATGTAATTTTATGTATCTATCTATCTATCTATCTATATGCCTATCTTTCTATCGGTCAATTTGTATATCTATATATCTATCTCTATATCTATCTTTCTATTTGTTTATCTATATATGTAATAATCTATCTATCTAGCTATCAATATTTCTATCTATATATCTATATATCTATCTATTATCTATTTATCTATCTATCCATCTATCCAATTATCTATCTATCTATCTATCTATTTGTCCATCTATCTAAATATTTTTTTGTATATCTATCTTTCTATTTGTATATATAACTATATATCTATATATCTATATATACATTTACCTCTTTTATTATGTGGTTATCTATCTATTTATATTTTTATCAGACTATCTATCTATTAGTATATTTGACTATATATCTATCTGTCTGTCTATCTATCTATATGTCTATCTATCAATCTATATGCCTATCTACATATCTTTTTATCAATCAATCTATCTATATTTATATATATCTATCTGTCAATATATCTATCTATCTATTAGTATATATGTCTATGTTTCAATTTATATATCTAAGTAACTATCTATCTTTCAATCTATCTATCTATCAAATTGTATAACTATCTTTCTGTCTATCAGTCTATCATTCAATAAATCAATCAATCAATCAATCAATCTATCTATCTATTTGTCAGTCTGTCTAATTATCTATTTGTATATCAATCTATCTATTTATATGCTTAACAAACCAAATATCTATTAGTCTATTAGTCTATAAGTATATCAGTATATTAGTCTATATATCTATCATTCTAGGTATATATTTTTCTATCTATCTTTTAATCTATCTTTCTCTCTATTTACCTATCTGTGTATCAAATTATCTATCTTTTTAACTATTTGTCCATCATTTGATCTGACTATTTGTCTATCTTTTTATATGACTATCTTTCTTTCATTCTATATGTCTATTTGTCTATCTATCTATCTTTCTAATTGTCTAACTAACTAAATAACTATCTATATATCTATCTATCTATCTAAATGTCTATCTATCTATCTATCGGTCTTAATATCTAACTATTAATTTATTTATCAGTCTATTAGTCAATGTATCTATCTGACTATGTAAATATGTGTTTATGAGTCTTTCTTTGTGTTTATCAATTTAATTTTTTAACTATCTCTCTATCTATCTTTATATGTATCTATCTATCCATCTATCTTTCTATCTATCTATATATCTATTTATCTATGAAATTGTCTATTTATCTATCTACCTATTTGTCTATATATCAATTTGTTTAAATGTCTATCTGCATATCTGTCTATATATCAATTTGTTTAAATGTCTATCTGCCTATCTATATATATATCAATCAATGTAACTATCTAACTATCTAACTTTCTATCTATCTATCCGTCTAACTATCTATATATTTGCAAATCTATCTATATATCAATCTGTCTATCTCTATATCTACTTTCTATCTTTCCATATGTCATTTAGTCTATCAGTCTATAACTCTATGTGTCTATCCATCTATCTCTCTATCTATCTATATATATGTCTATCTCTATATTTGTCTAACAATCCATATGTCTATCTCTTTATCTATACATCTGTCTGTCTATCTATCTTTCTATCAATATATCTATCCATATGTCTAACATTCTATTTATCTATTTGTCAATCTATCTATGTCTCTTTTTGTATATCTAACAATTTGTGAATCTGTCAAACTATGTTTCTGTTTATTTTTCAATTTATCTAATTTACTAACTAATAATCTATTTGTCTATCTATCTATCTATTTATTTCTCTATTTTCTTAGACTATTTACCTATCTTTCTATTAATTAGTCTACTATTCTATCTTCTCTTTATCTCCATATCTGTCTATGTGTATGTCTATCCAACTATTTATTTTTCAATCTATCTATTTGTTGATCTATATATATATATATATATATATATATATATATATATCTGTCTGTCTGTTTGTCAATTTATCTAGTAGTGTATCTGTCTATCTAATAATTTATCTATCTGTCTGTTTGTCTATCAATTTATATATCTATTTATCTTTATATCTCTCTATCAATTAATTTATCAATCAATCAATCAATGTAACTATATATCTATCTATCTATCTATCTATGTATCTTTCTATTTGTCTTTCTTTCAATCTATTTATATATCAATTTATCAATATATCAATATGTCTATATGTTTATCAATCTGTCTAAATAATTGTATGACTATATTAAAGATATCTATGTATTTATATTTCACTCTATATATAAAACTATCTAACTACCTATTAGTCTATTAGTCTAATTGTCTATAAGTCAAACTATTTATGTTGCTATGTTTCTATGTGCCTATCTATTAATCTGTCTAATTGTCTATCTATTTATCTATTTATCTTATGTTTATTTATCTATCTATCATTATATCTCATCTATTAATCTATCTATTCATCTATCTGTCTCTCTATCTTTCTATCTTTTTGTTTATCGATCATTCTATCAATCAATCAATCAATATTTTTTTCTATCTATCTATCTGTCAATGCATATATGTGTTTATATGTTTAACTTTCTATTTGTCTATTTATTTATCTATTTATGAATCTATTTGTCTATCTATCTATCTATCTATCTATCTATATGTTTATCTTTTTATCTGTCTAATTCACTAACATACTAACAATCTATCTATAGGTCTCTATCTATTTGTCTATCTATCTAAATATTTAACTTTCTTTGTGTTTGTTAGACTATCTATAAATCAATCAATCTATCTATCTTTCTATCTATATATCTGTATGTATATCTACTTATTTATTCATCTATCTATTAATCAATCTGTGTGTCTATATATCTATATGTCTATCTATCTATTTTTCAATCAATCAATCTGTCTATCTATCAATTTATCTAACTATCTATATATCTATCTATCTTTCAATCTATATATTTTTCTATATATCTATTTTTCTATCTCTTTATCTATGTGTTTATATGCCTACCTATCAATTTATCAATCTATCAATCTATCAATCTATTTTTATGTCTATATGTCTATTGGTCTATTTATCTAATTATCTAACTCACTATTGGTTTATCTATTTATTTTTTATCTATCTATCTATAAAACTAGTTAATTGCCTTTTATTCTATCACTCTAATTATCTATCTGTTTATCTATCTTTCTGTCTATCTATTTATGTCTCTATGTGTCTATGTCTTTATCTATATAATTGTCTATTTGTTTATTTGTCTATCTATCTATCATATGTTTGTTTTTATCTCTATCTATCAATATGTGTATGTTTCTTTTTGTCTATAGGTATCTTTGTCTATTTCTCTAGGTTTCAATGTGCTTATCTATCTTTCTATCATTTTTATCTATCAGTCTATCTATCTATATCTATTAGTCAATTTATCTATATGTCTATCTATTTGTCTACCTATTTGTCTATTAATCTATTTCTATATCTTTTTATCTATCTATCTATATATCTATCTAATTATCTATCTTTCTATCTCTTTATCTATGAATGTATCTTTCTATCTATCTATCTATCTATCTATATGTCTTTATGTCTATCTATCTATATTTAAATCTATCTATCTTTCTATGATTTATTTATCTATCTAGCCCCATATCTATATATCTATTTATATATCTATCTAAATATTTAGCTGTCTATCTATGTATCAATCTATTTCGATATATATCTATATATCTATATATCTATCCTTATATCTGTGTATATTTTTATTTAGCTATCATTCTATCTATCTATATGTCTATCGGAGTATATATCAATTAATATATTTGACTATATATATATATATGTTTATATGTCAATCAATCAATCTATCTATCTATCTATCTATTTATTTGTCTATTTATCTATCTATCTATCTATTTGTCTATCATCTATTTTTCTATCTATCTATCTATATATTTTTCTATTTGTCTATATGTCTATCTACCTATATGTCTATTAGTATATATAGCTATTTGGTAATCTATCTATCTATATAATTATCAATCTATATATATATATATATATATCTATCTATCAATCTATATGTATATGAATGTAAATTCAATAATCTAACCATCTATCGATCAATATGTCTACTAGTCTGTCCATCTGCCTATTTGTATATCTATTTATCTATCAATATATTTAACTATCTTTCTATCTAGTTATTTATCAGACTATTTATCTAAGTTTCAATATATTGAACTGTCTATTTATATATTTGTATAATCTCATATCTATATTTCTATCTTTCTCTCTATATCTTTATCTATCTATCTATCTATTTATCTGTCTGTGTCTTTCTATCTATCTATTTGTTGATCTATTTATCTATCTATTTCTATCACTAATTTTTGAGCTATCTATTTATCAATCAATATTTCTATCTAACTATCTATATATATCTTTCTATATTTGTATCTCTACATCTCTCTTACTATCTATTTGTCCATCCATATATATGTCTATCTTTATATCTATCTATCTATCTTTCTATCTATCTGTCTATTTATCTATCTGTCTAACTATGTATCTATCTATCTATTTATCTATCTGTCTGTCTTTCTATCTAGCATTCTATCTATCTATCAATCTATCATTCTATCTATCTATCTATCTATTTATATATTAATCTTTCTATATAACTAGCTATCTATCTATCTATTTATATATTTATCTATTTCAATATGTGTCTATTTATTTATTTATTTATCTTTCTATATATCAATCTATCAATCTATCTATCTATATGATTATCTGTCATTGTGTCTATCTATCTATTTATCTAATTATCTATTTATCTATTTGTCTATTAATCGATAAGTGTATTTGTCTAATTGTGAATCTATCTATCAATTATGTATCTTTATTTCTATGTGTCTATCTATCTATCTATCTATGCATCTATTTCTTTTTGTGTCTATGTGTCTACATGACTATCTATCTATTAACAATATATCTATTTTTTTTAAATATCTATCTTTCTCTCTATATCTTTATCTATCTATCTATCTATTTATCTGTCTGTGTCTTTCTATCTATCTGATCTATTTATCTATCTATTTCTATCACTAATTTTTGAGCTATCTATTTATCAATCAATATTTCTATCTAACTATCTATATCTATCTTTCTATATTTGTATCTCTACATCTCTCTTACTATCTATTTGTCCATCCATATATATGTCTATCTTTATATCTATCTATCTATCTGTCTATTTATCTATCTGTCTAACTATGTATCTATCTTTCTATTTATCTATCTGTCTGTCTTTCTATCTATCATTCTATCTATCTATCAATCTATCATTCTATCTATCTATCTATCTATCTATCTATCTATTTATATATTAATCTTTCTATATAACTAGCTATCTATCTATCTATTTATATATTTATCTATTTCAATATGTGTCTATTTATTTATTTATCTTTCTATATATCAATCTATCAATCTATCTATCTATATGACTATCTGTCATTGTGTCTATCTATCTATTTATCTAATTATCTATTTATCTATTTTTCTATTAATCGATAAGTGTATTTGTCTAATTGTGAATCTATCTATCAATTATGTATCTTTATTTCTATGTGTCTATCTATCTATCTATCTATGTATCTATTTCTTTTTGTGTCTATGTGTTTACATGACTATCTATCTATTAACAATATATCTATATTTTTTTAACTATCTATCTTTCTACTTGTCTAACTATCAATCAATCAATCTATCTATCTCTCTAGCTATCTATTAGTCTATCTGTTTATATGTCTATTTGTTTATCTTTCTTTCTATTTGTTTGTTTGTCAATTTGTCTTTCTATCTATCTATCTATCTAGCTATCTATCTGTCTATCTGACTATATATATATATATATATATCTATCTATTTATTAATCTGTCTATATATCTAAATTTTTCATTGGTTTTTAATCTAAATGTCTATATGTCTATCTATCTATCAAGGTTACTATCTATTTATCTATCGATCTATCTATCTATCTAACAAACTATCTATATGTCAAACTATATAACTATATTTCTTTCTATCAAACTAATATTCAAAATATGTATCTGTCTATTTATATATCCAAATTTCTATTTATTAGTCTATATTTCTATCTATGTATCTATCTTTTATTCTACTTATCTATCTATATAGAAAACTATAAGTCTATCTATCTATCTACCTATCTATATATTTAACTATCTATCTATCTATTTATCTTAATATCTCTCTCTATCTTTCTATCTATTTGGCTTTCAGTTTATCTATATATCTATTTGTGATTCTACCTATCTATATATCTATCTTCCATCTGTCAATCTTTTTATATGTCTATCTTCCAATTTATCTATGTATGTATGTATCTATCTATCTATATATCTATATGACTATCTATATATATATATGTCTATCTAATGATCTATTTGTCTTTCTATTTATGTGTTTATTTATCTATTTGTATATTTGGCAATCTGTATATGTCTCTATTTGTATATTTATTAATGCATATATCTATTTATCTCACTATTTATAGATCTATTTATCTATAACTCTATATATATATATATATCTAGTTGTTTATTTGTTTAACCATCTATCTTAGTATTTCTCTATTAATGTATATTTTTATATCTTTATCTATTTAATTATCTGTGTTTCTCTATCTCTATATCAATCTATCTATTTTTCTATCTATGTATCTATTTATCTATTTATCAATCAATTTGTTTATCTATCTATTTATGTATCTATTTATTTGTCTTCCATTCTATCTATATCTCTATTTGTCTATATGGATATTTGTCAAATTTATATTTCTATCTATCTATTATTTCTCAATCTTTAAATTAATCTTCTATATATCTTTCTATCAAATTATCTATCAATCCACCTATATGTATATATATTTTTCTATCTATCTGTTTGTCTATAAATCTAGCTATCTATCTATCTTTATATCAATTTTTCTTTCAGTTTAACTATCTATCAGTCTATGATTCTACCTATCTATTTATCTATCTATCTGTCTACCTAAGTATCTATATTTCTATCTACCAATCAATCTATGTTTCTATCTATCTATTTATCCCCATATTTTTCTATCTATCTACATATCTATCTATCAATTTGTGTATCAGGCTATCTCTATATCTAACTATTTGTAAATCTATCTATGCATATATCTATTTATCTCTCTATATATAGATCTATTTATCTTTAAATATTTATATCTTTCGATATATATATATCAATCTGTCTATTTTTTTATCTATCTTTCTTAGTATTTCTCTATTAGTCTATATTTTTATATCTTTATCAATCTATCTATCCATTTATCTATGTGTTTCTCTATCTATCTATCTATCTATCTGTCTATATTTTTATCTATGTATCTATCTATCAGTATATCAATCAATTTGTTTATCAGTATAATTGTCTATGTACTTATTTTTTTTTATCTTCCGATCTATCTATATCTCTATTTGTCTATATGGCTATTTGTCTATTTTTATATTTCTATCTACCTATTATTTCTAAATCTTTCAATCAATCAATCAATCTATCTTTCTATCTAATTATCTATCTATCTGTTTATCTTTCTATCAGCTTATTTATTTAATTATATATTAATCTATTTATCTTTCTATATATCTATATATATCAATTTGTTCATTTATCTATTTATCTATGTCTTTATTTATCTATTTGTCTATCTATCTATCTATCTATCTATCTGTCTATCTATCTTTCTATGTATCTCTCTTTCTATGTATCTATCTTTTTATCTATTTATTTGTCTATCTATCTATTTATCTATGTGTCTATTTATCTATCTATCTATCTATATAATTATTTATCTATATGTATATCTATATATTTCTTTTTAAGCCTATTTTCCTATCAAGCAATCTACCCTTTTGTCTATCTATCTATCTATCTCTCTAAATATCTACTTATAATTTTTTAATTGTCTATTTATCTATCTATCTATATATCTGACTATTTTCCTATCTATCTATTTTATTATATAACAGTCTATTTGTCAATATATTTTATTGTCTATCTATTTTTTTACTTGCTATTTATCTATAAACTATCTATCTATCTATTTCTTATCTACCTATCTTTCTATTTTTCTATCTATCTAATTTTTTATCAATCTAATTATTTATTTGTCTATTTGTCTATCTATCTATCTAGTTGACTATTTGTCTACCTATCTATTTGTTCATTTGTCTATCTGTATATCTATCAATCTATCTATCAATCTATCTATTATTTTATCTTTTGGTATATCAATCTATCAATCTTTTTATCAATCAATCTATCAATCTTTCTGTCTATTTGCCTATCTATCATTCTATATATATTTATATATGTCTATCTGTCTATCTATCAATCTATCTATACATCTGTATCTCTATTTGTCTATCAATCTTTTCATTCTATCTTTAAATATACTATCTATCTATTTATTTGTCTATCTATTTGTTTATATATATATATCTATCTATTTACTTATCTATCTATCTATTTGTCTATTTATTTATTTGTATATGTGTTTATTTATTTTTCTATCTATCTTTCTATATATCAATTTATCTCTCTGTCTATCTGTCTATATGTTTTTGTGACTTTCTGTTTATTTATCTTTTTGTCTATTTGTCTATCAGTCTATTTGTCTAGAATTGTATTTGGAATCTGTGAATTTATCTATTAGTCTATGTATCTTAGTGTCTATGTGTCTATCTATCTATCTATTTATCTATTTGTCTATGTGTCTATGTGTCTACATATCTATCGATCTATTAGTGTTTATATCTATTTGTCTATCTATCTAAATATTTATCTGTCTAACTATTTATATGTATATCTTTTTAGCTATCTAGTAGTTTATCAGTGTATGTATTTATCTATTTATCTATCTATTTATTTATCTATTTATCTTTCTATTTGTATGACTACCTATTTATCTATGTATCTATCTGTTTAGCTATCTATATGTCTATCTATCTACCTATTTGTCTATATGTCTATATATCTATCTGTTTATTTGTTTATTTATCTAAATGTCTATATGTATTTGTGTATGTATATATATATATATATATATATATATATATATCTATATATCTATGTTACTATCTAACTATCTATCTTTTTATTTATATATCCGTATAATTATCTAACTGTCTTTCTTTATATTTATACCTATCTATCTACCTATCTATTTGTTAAACTATCTAATTGCCTTTTAGTCTATCGGTCAATTTGTTTATCTTTCTATCTATCAATCAATGTATCTATCTATTTGTCTAACTATCTATTTGTCAATCTATCTATGGTCTATGTATCAATGTGTCTATTTGTTTATATGTCTCTCTATCTATCTAACTATTAGTCTATCTATCTTTCTATCTATCTATCTATCTATCTATGTGTGTGTGTGTGTGTATCAGGCTATCTATCTATCTAAAAATTTGTTTATCTATCTATCTCTCTACCTATTATTCAATATGTCTATTTTATATCTATCTATATGTCTATCAATATTTCTATCTATCTATAGAACTATCTATATTTCAATATATCTGTCTGTTTATATATATATATATATTTATTTATCTATCTATCTTTCTATCTGTTTATCTATCTATCTATTAGTATATTTATGTATCTACTTATCTATCTATATATCCATCTTTTTAATTATATGTATATATATCTATCTATCTATCTTTCTGTCTATTTGTCTATTTTCAATATATCTAATTTTCTATCTATCTATCTAACCATCTGTCTATCTTTCTATATAACTATCTAACTGTCGAACTATCTAACTATGTAAATATCATTCTACATGCCTATCTATCTATTTATCTATATGTCTAACTATCTAATATTCTTTTAGTCTATTCTATCAATCTATTAGTCTCTTAGTCTATCTATCAAAATGTCTATCTAACTATTTGACTATCTATCTATTTTTTTATCTATCTATCTATCTATCTACCTATCTATCTATCAATCTATCTATCTTTCTTTGTTTCTATCTATATATCTATCTATTTAATTATATAACTATCTAACTATCTTACTAGCTATATATCTATCTACCTATTTATCTATCTATCTATCTAACTATTTAACTTTATTTTATTCTATCAGCCTATCAATCTATTAGTCTATCACTTTATCTGTCTATTTATTTATCTAACTATTTGTCTATCTATCTATGTGCTTATATGTATATATGTTTATATGCCTATCTACCAATCTATTTATTTATCTATCTATCTATTTATTTGTCTATTTGACTATATATCTATAAATCTATAAATTTGACTAACTACCAATTAATCAATCTATTTGTCTCTCTTTCTGTCTATCTCTCTATCTTTCTATCTATCTATCTCTCTATTTGTCTATCTATCTATCTATCTTTCTATTTGTCTATCTATCAATCTATATATCTATCTATCTATGTATCTATGTATCAGTGTATCAATAAATTTGTTTATCTGTGTATTATTCTAGTGTCTATTTATCTATCTATCTATCTATACCTCTATTTGTCAATCTCTCTTTATGTCTGTCTGTCTTTCTTTATTTATCTATTAGTTATCAATGTGTCAATCTATCTATCTTTCTATTTGTCTATCTTTCTATATGTCTATCTATATTTCTAGCTATCTAACTATCTAATAAACTTTCTATGTGTATATCTATTTATCTCTTTATTTTTCTTTCTAACTATCTATCTAACTATATATGTGTGTGTGTGTGTGTATATATATATATATGTCTATCTGTATATCTTTCTATCTAATAATTTGTCTATTTTTTAAATTGTCATTCTATTTCTCAAAATGTATATCTATCTATATGTCTATCTCTCCATCTTTCTATCTATCTGTCATTCTTTTTATCTATCTTTCTATCTATTTGTCTATCATTCAATCTATCTATAATTTTTCAATATAATTGTCTATCTATCTATCTATCTATTTATATATATGTCTATTTGTCTATCTATTTATCTATATGTCTATCTATCTATTTATCTGCCTATCTTTCTAATTATCTATTTATCTAACTCTTTGCTTATCAATTTATTTATCTATTTAACTATCTATCTATCATATCTATATATTTGTCCATTTTTCTATCTATTTATCTACCTATATGTGTATTTGTATATCTGTCTATCTATTCATCAGTCTATCTATCTATCTATCTATTTAACAGTCTATCAATTTATCTATCTATCTATCTGTTTATCTCACTATCTATATATATATCTATCTATTTATCTATCTATTTATTTATCAATTTATCTATCTATCTATCTCCCTAACTATCTTTTAGTCTATCAGTTTATCAGTCTATGTGTCTATCAATATTTTATTCTATCAGTCTATTAGTCTATGTGTCTATCTATCATTCTATCTTTCTATATGTCTATCTCTTTATCTGTCTAATTATATATCTATCTATCTATCTATATATCTATCTATCTGTATATCTATCTATCTGTCTTTCTGTCAATCTATCTATTAGTTTATCTATCTATCTTTCTATCTATTTATATATCTATCTTTATAACTATCTATCTATTTTTCTATTTGTTTATTTCTATATGTTTATTATTCTATCTATCTATCTAACTAACTGTCTAATTGTCTTTTTGTCTATCAGTCTATCAATCAATATATATATATATATATATATATATATATATATATATATATATATATATAATTATTTATCCACCTATCTGTCATTATATATCTATCTATTTATCTTTCTATATGTCTATCTATCTTTTTGTCTATATGTTTACCTATCTATTTATCATTCTATGTATCTACCTATCTATTTGTCTATCTAGTTATCTATCTATCTTACTATATGTTTATATGACTAGCTATCAATCTATCTATCAATCAACCAATATGTCTATCTCTTTATCCAATTGGCTCCTTGTCTATTTATCCCTCTATGTATATGTGTTTTTATCTATTTTTCTCTCTCAATCTATTAATCTATCAATCTATGAATCTATCTAAAGTCTATCTATCTATATTTCTATCTATCCATCTAATTGTCAAATTGTCTAACTTTTTATCTATCTATCTATTTGTCTATCTAACTATCCATCTAATTGTCTAATTTTCTAACTAACTATCTATCTATCTATTTGTCTATATGTCTATCTATCTATCTATTTGTCTATATGTCTATCTATCTATCTATCTATCTATCTATCTTTCTTTCTATCTTTTTTTTTCTTCCTTTCTTTCTCTATTACTTTATATCTGTTTATCTATTTATTTTTATATCTATATATCTATCTATATATCTATCTGTTAATCTGAATATTTGCTTATATTTCTATATATCCATCTATCTGTGTATTTATTTCTTTGTTTATCTATCTATCTATCTACTTATCAATCTATCTACCTATAAGTCTATTTTTTTTTCTATTTATATGTATGTCTATTTATCTACCTATATGCCTATCTATCTTTCTATCTATCAATTAATCAATCAATCTATCTATCTATTTGTCTATCTATCTATCTATTGCCTATCTGTCTATCTATCAATTCGTGTATCTATCTATCTATCTTTCTCCCTGTCTATCTATATATATGTATATCTTTCTATTTGTCTATCTATCTATCTATCTATTTATCTTTCTACCTATTTTTCTATCTATCTATCCATTTGTCTTTTACTCTATTAGTCTATCATCCTTTGTGTCAATTTAATTTTTAGTCTATCTTTCTATTAGTCTATGTGTTTATGTGTCTATCTATCTATATATCTATTTCTCTATCTGTCTGTCTTTCTGTCTAATTTTATATCTATTGAGCTAAGATCCATATTTATTCAACTTTAAGTCAGCTTTGGCATGACACTTAAAATTAAGTTATTTTGGTAGGCAACTCTTACCAATTACATTTCATCAAATTCTTAGATATTTATGAGATTTTGACATCATATTTTCCGACTTGTTTGAATCCCATCTAATGTCATTAGGCCCAAAACCATTTCGATAACTTAATAAAGTTAAACCATTTTAAATAATTGGGTAGCACCATTATTCATCTTGTCTTACTAATGTCACATAATGTATTTCTACTTTAGTAGAACCTACATTAATGTGATAAAAGGTTTGACAAGTGTTTATATATGTATGATATGTTAACTTTAAATTTTATGTGAGGGATCTTGATTGATTTTAATTTTTAATTAATAGATCTCATCATATATATAGTATCACCATTTCATATAACATATTATATATAGCATCTCATACTTGCAATTAATTAACATGTCACAGTATAGCCTTAATATAAATTAATCTCCACAAGCCAATATGAAGATCATTAGTCATTAATCCTATGTAGTAATAACTAGCTCCATAAAGTTTATTTGCCCACCAACTTGTGCATAGACACCTAGCTCCTCCATCATCATGATCAGATTGCATGGCTTCAAATGGCTTGTATTGTCACTTTTGTTTTATTACAACAATTAAAAAATTACAATAAAACAAAAATGGCATGCAAGCCATATTTAATAATGACAACCCGTGAGAAAAAAATAATAATAATACTCTACCAAACAGATTGGTTAAAAAGGCCATACTAAGCACCATTTGAAGCGAAATAACATGCAAAATATATAATGTTATCATATAGCATAAATAATTTGTATTAAAAAAGTAAATTATAATAACCATGTATTTAAAAACAATTAAATTTATACGGTGTTACATAGAGCTGTTATGGTGGTTCTGCTAGATAGTTAGCAGACAGGGTCAAGGGGAGCCACCCTCGTGGGGTTAGGGGCAGCTCTCCAGAAAAAATAAAATTTAAATTTTCATTAATCTCATCAATAAATTTCCCATTGATCTCATCAATAAACTTTCATTGATCTCATCAATAATTTTCATTGATCTTATCTATAAATTTTCATTGTTCTCATCAATAATTTTTATTGATCTTATCAATAAATTTTTATTGATCTCATCAAAAAAGTTTCATTGATCTTATCAGTAAATTTTTATCAATCTCATTAATAAATTTTTTATTGATTTTAACAATAAATTTAAAATAAGCCGAAAGCCATCAAAATCATATTAATACAACATATTATGTAATCTCATTACACATAGGGCTTATTTTGGCACCACCATAAACAATCACTAATAAATCAAAATTGATATTTAAATTTAGTCCATGTATTAATCTGATTAAGACAAAGCTAGAATCATATATCATGCTATTAAACACTTTAATGGCAATACCCCATTCATATTCTCAATCATACTAATGAATCCTTTTAGTTTTCAGATTCAATCAATTAATATCTTAACAAACCTTATTAACTATGTCGATCACACAAACAATAATCTCATATAAATTCAAAAATGCAATTCATGCTAGAATCATATACATCACATACGCATGATAAAATATGGCATTTTCCATTTTTATGGAAACACAAGTTCCTCCGATACTGCCGTTAGGATTTTGGGAAGAATATTCAATCTAATTGGAACATACACAGAACAGAATTTATAATTTTTATTTATTAATCCACCAAGGAGCACATGCAATTCATAAAAACACTAAGGAAGGGTAAATGAAACTTGCATCATGTAGATCGATTCGTCAAGCCTTCAAAGTGTGTGTTGTGGTTTATTCGAATCATCAAAGGTGATACCTTTTTGAAAAGTTAAAACCCTCTACATGTATCCACACATGAACAAATAATGAATGATCATGTTGAATGCTAGTTCAGATTCGACTTCTCAAAATGAAAATGATTCTATCTATTTTATAAAAGATGACTACTTGCATCAAATATGTCTCACATATATATATATACAAGCCTACTATGGTTTTAGTCATAAATATATTAAGTATATATTTAAAACTCTTTTAAATAATAACAACTTAAAATTTTTTTCCTTAAAAACTCATTTTAAATGAATTTATTCATTAAAACTCAAGTTCAATGTAACAAAATAATTACTTATTTAAATCACAAATTTAAACTTTCTAAGAATTAAATTCAAATTTAAATAATAACTATTTGTTATTTGTATTTTAAAATAATCTAATCATTTAAATTTACTACAGAGAATAAAAAACCATTACCATTATTATTCATTCTTAATATGCAATTCTAAAGGTTCAATTAACATTATCAGTAGGCCTAAATCATATTTTTATCCTACAAGTCAAAAGTAGCATCTAGTAAGACATTATGACTACCTAAGTTAAATAAAAAGCTCATGATCCAAGATAACCTTAATATAGCTAATGACATAATTCTTTTCTCAGTCAAAATTGTCGAGGGGACCCAGTGACATCTCTCTCATAATAAGATGGACAAATTCCATCTTTATCACTAATATCTAACTACATAATTGTTATTATGTTCAAGTATAACTTTTATAGTCATCTGATTAAAGACAATATTTGATTATATTAGAACACAATATTCCTTATGTTGAGAACTATAGTGATCTCATGCAAAAGGGTTTAATAATATAGCTATTAGAGATTAACTTATGACTTTGATCCATATATTAAACTAAAGATAGGTCTGTGTAATGTTTGTACTCAGCAAATAGATATAAATTTGATTTGTTTTTGATACATATATTCATCCCATGAATATCAATCAAACTTTATACTAATTTTAATCTGGTGTTATTTTCATAATAATAACTGATTAGAGACATTTAAAATAATTAAAAATATTATTCAAAAATATTATATATAATAAACATGTAAATCATCACAATAATTAATTCTCACAAATAGTCAAAAAAACATGTCAATATGATAGGCCTAGAGCATTATTACTAAAATATATGTCTATCTATCTATATATCTATGTAACTATCTGACTATTAATTTTCTATATATCTATTTGTCTAACTATCAATCTATCAAACTATCTAATTTTCTTTTTGTCTAATTATCTATCAATCACTTTATCAATCTTTCTAATTATATATGTATTTATCTATCTATTTATCTATCTGTCTATCTATCTATCTTTCTATCATTCTATCTATCTATCTATCTATCTATCTATCTATCTATCTGTCTATCTATCTATCTATCTGAATATTTCTCTATAGACAAATATTCAGATAGATAGATAGCTATTTCTCTATATATCAATATGTCAATCTGTCTATCGATCTATCTATCTATATATCTATCTATCTAACTATATAACTTTCTAACTATCTAACTATCTATCTATATATTTATCTATTTCTCTATTTATCTATTTATCTATCTCATAATCTTTCTATCTATTAGTCTATCATTATGCCTATATGTATATATGTCTATCTATCCAGCTATCTATCTATATATCTAGTTATCTATTTTTTTTCATATCTGTTGATCCATCTATCTATTATCTTGCTATCTATCTATCTAGCTATTTAACTATGTATATATCTAATATCTACCTCTCAACCTATCTAACTATATGTTTTGGTTTTTATCTGTCAATCTATCTAACTATCTATTTGACTATTTATCTATCTATCTATTTATTTGACTGACTATCAGTCAATCAATCAATAAATCTATCTATCTATGTCTCTCTTTCTTTTTATCTATCTGTCTATCTATCTATCATTATATCTATATATCTATCTATCTATCTGCTTATATATTAATTTATCTATTTATCTATGTATATACATATATATCTATATATCTATATATCTACATAATTTCCAAAATACCTATCTACCTATCAAATATTTGTCTATAGATTTATATGTTTATCTGATTATCTCTATATATATATATTTATTTTCCTATCATCTGTATATAATCTATATGACTATATATATATATATTCATCTATTTATTTATTTATCAATCTAAATATATATATATATATATATCTTTTTATTTATCAATCATTCTACCTATCTAATGATATGCTTATCTATTTATCTATCTATTTTTCTATATATATATATATATACATATATACATACACACACATACATACTCACACACACACACACATAATATATATATATATATATATATATCTATTTGTCATTATATCTATGTGTCTATCTATCTATCTAGTATTTGTCTATCTATCTATCTATATTTCTTTCTTTTTTTCTATCTTTCTACGTGTCTATTTGTCTATTTGTTATCTGTCTATCATTAAATTTATCTATCTATCTATATATCTATCATTCTATCTATATATCTACCAATCTCTTTATCTATCTAACTATAAATCTATCTACTTGTCTATTTTCATATCTATAACTCGATCTATCTCTCTAACTATCTATATATGTGTATATCTATCTATCTATCTATCTATGTGTGTTTTTACTTATTTGACTATCTATCTATCTGCATATCTATCTATCTACAATGTTTATAGTGTGTCCAACTATCTATATAACTATCTGGCTATCAAACTATCTGCCTATCTGTTTATTTATCTATCTATCTATATTTCTATCATTGTGTATATATATCTATCTCAGTATTTGTTGATCTATCTCTATATCTATCAATCTATATATATATCTATATATATATATATATATATATCTATATATCTTTATGTCTATTTTCTTATCTTTCTATCTCTTTATATATCTATTTGTCTATTTTTCTATCAATCTAGAATTCTATATCACTATCTATCTATCTATCTATCTATATATTAACTCTCTATGTGTCTATCTTTTTATCTATATATTTGTCAATTTATCTATATTTCAAAATTTATATCTATACATCAATCAATATATCAATTTATCTATCTATCTATCTGTCAATTTATTTTTCTATCTATCTATCTATCTATCTGACTATCTATCTATCTATTTATTTGACTAACTATCAGTCAATCAATCTATCAATCAATCTATCTATGTCTCTCTTTCTTTTTATCTATTTGTCTATTTATCTATCTGGCTATCTATATATCATTATATCATCATATCTATATATCTATATATCTATCTACTTATATATATATATATATATCTATCTATATATATATATACATATATATCTATATATCTACATATTTTTAAATCAACCTATCTACCTATCAAATATTTTCTATCGATTTATATGTCTATCTGACTATCTCTCTATATATTTATTTATTTGACTATCTATCTGTCTATAATCTATATGACTATATATATCCATCTATTTATTTATTTATTTTTTTATCTATCTAAATATATATATATATATATATCTTTCTATCTATCCATCGTTCTATCTACCTATCTAATGATATGCTAATCTATTTCTCTATCTATTTATCTATACACACACACACACACACACACATATACACAATATATATATATATATATATATATATATATATATATATATATATATATATCTATCTATCTATCTATTTGTCTTTATATCTATGTGTCTATAATTAAATCTATCTATCTATCTATATATCTATCATTCTATATGTATATCTACCATTCTCTTTATCTATCTAACTATAAATCTATCTACTTGTCTATTTGCATATCTATAACTCGATCTATCTCTCAAACTATCTATATATGCGTATATCTATATATCAATCAATCTATCTATGTGTGTATTTACTTATCTAACTAACTATCTATCTGCATATCTATCTATCTATCTATCTACAAAGTTTATAGTGTATCCAAATATATATATAACTATATGACTATCAATCTATCTACCTATCTATTTATTTATTTATCTATTTATCTATTTATCTATATTTCTATCATTGTCTATATATATTTATCTTACTATTTGTTGATCTATCTATATATCTATATATCTATCAATCTATGTATCTATCTATATATCTTTATGTCTATCTTCGTATCTTTCTATCTCTTTATATATATATTTATCTCTTTTTCTATCAATCAATCATTTTATATCACTATCTATCTATATATTAGCTCTCTAAGTGTCTATCTTTTTATTTATCTATTTGTCAATCAATCTATCTTTCTATATTTATATCTATTCATCAATCAATCAATCTATCTATCTATCTATATGTTTGTCTATTTTTCTGTCTATCTATCTATCCACATATCTATATGACTATGTATTTATTTTACCAACTATCTATGTTTCAATATGTATATTTATCTATCTGTCTGTCTATCTATCTATATTTTTAACTACTTGAATTTCTATCAATCAATTGATCTATCAATCTATCTTTTTGTTTTTGTGTCTTTGTCTTTTTGTATATCTATCTACCTATTTGTCTATGTGTATATCTACCTATCTATCTATATATCTATCAATCTATCTATCTAGCTATCAATTAGTCTATTAGTTTATCTATTTATCTATCTATCTATATTTCTATTAATCTATCTATCTATTTCTCTATCTATTTATCTTTCACTCTATGTATATTTTTATCTATCTAACTATTTATATATTTGTGTATCTATCTATATGTCTATCTATTTATTTGTTTATTTATCTAAATGTCTATATTTCTATGTATCTAATAATCTATGTATCTACTAACTATTTATATTTATATCTGTCTATCTACCTAACAATTTATCTATTGAACTATCTAACTATCTTTCTATCAATATATCAATCTATCTATATATCTATCTGTCTGTCTATCTGTCTATCTGTCTATCTATCTAATTATCTAAATATCTTTCTATCTATTAGTCTTTTAGTATATCAGTCTATCTATCTATTTGTCGATCTGTCAATTGTCTATCTAGCTATCTAGTTATCTATCTTTCTATCATTATGTATATCTATTATTCTATTTATCTATCTCTCTGTATAAGTATCTATATATCTATCTATCTATATATCTACCAACATTTCTATGTACCTATCTATATATCTATTTATTTGTGTTTCAATCTCTCTATCAATTTGACTAACTATCTATGAGTCATTCAAACCATCTGTTTATATGTCTATATATTTATCTATCTATAAATCAATTTGTATTTTTGTATATTTATAATTATATATCTTTTTATCTCTCTCTTTATCTCCTAATCTACCTATTTGCTTATATATCTATATATCAATCTATTTTTCTATCTATCTATCTGTCTATGTGTTTATCTATCTATCTATCTATCTATCTATCTATCTATCTATCTGTTTGTCTGTCGGTCTTTGTATATATTCATCTATTTTAAAATGTGTAAATCTATATATATGTGTATCTATCTATCTATCTATCTAGTTGTCTAAATTTTTATTTGTCTATCTACTTATATATATATATATATATATATATATATATCTATTTGTCTACTATCTATTTGGCAATCTAACTAACTATCTATCTATCTATTTATCTATTTTCATATCTATCTATCTATCAAACTATCTTTCTACCTATCTATATGTGTCTATATGTCAATATATATAACTAGCTATGAATCTATTAATCTATCTGTATATCTATATATCTATTTGACTATGCATATATGTATTTATCTCTCTATTTATCAATCTATTTATCTATCAATATATAAATATCTATCAATCCATCTATATGTCTCTATGTTTATCTGTCAATCTATAAATTTGATTATTTCTCTATCAGTATGACTTTCTTTCAATATCTCTATTTATATATATATATCTATCAAAAAATATATTTAACTATCTATCTATGTATCAATATGTCTTTCAATCAATTAGTCTATTTGTCTAGTTATCTATCAATCAATCTATCTATCTATCTATCTATCTCTCTATCTAACTAAATATCCATCTCTCTATCTATATGTCTATCTATATATCGATCTATTTATCTATCTGTCTAATTTTCTATCTATCGATCTATCTATCTATCTATCTATTTGTCTAAATATGTATATATCGATCAATCTATATGTATAACAATCTAACTATTTATCATTCAATCTCTCTATCTATCTAACTATCTAATCATCTTCATGTATATCAGTATATCAATCAATCTGTAGTTCTATCTATCTATATATCTATCAATCTATAATTTGTCTGTCTATCTATTTATCTATCTATCTTTCTATCTATCAATCTGTCATATGTCAATCATTATATGTATCGATTTGTGTATATGTTTATATGTCTATCTTTCAATATATTTTCTATCTATCTATCTATTAGTCTTTCTGGCTATCTTTCTATTTGGCTAACTATCTATATGTCTATCTGTGTATGATTATATTTATCTATCTGTCTATCTGTCAATATATCTATATATCTATCTGTCTATCTATGCGTCTATATGTCAATCAATCAATCTATCTATCTATCTATCTATATGTAAATTAGCCTATCAGTGTATCAGACCATGTGTCTGCATATCTATCTGTTTGTCATCCTATTTGTCTATCTATCTATTTCTCGATGTGTATAAATGTGTGTCTATCTATCTATCTGTGCAACTATCTAACTATCTTTATGCATATTAGTCTATTAGTCAAACTATCTATATACCAATCAATTTATCTATCAATATATCTATCTATCTATATAAATATATGTCTATCTATGTATATATCTATCTATCGATCTATTTGTCTAACATTTTATTTTTCTATCTAGTGATCTATCTATCAGTCTATCCTTGAATCTCTATATCTCTATCTATCTATATGTATATATTTCCTTCTATTAGTCTATCTGTCTATCTATATATCTATGTTTCTATCTATTTTTTATATCTATCTCTCTATCTATATATCAATCTATATGTATTTATGTATATTTGTCTATCTATCTATCTTTCAAGGTATCTATCTATATTTATATCTATATATCTTTTATGTGTCTATATATTTAAGTGAGTATCTATATATCTTTATATCTATCTATATTACTTTCTATCTAGCTATCTATTTATTTATTTGTCTATCTATCGATATGTCTATCATTCTAAATATTTAGTTATATGCCTTTTTAGCTATCTATCTATCTATATATTTATCTTTCTATCTGTCTTTCTGTATATTTTTCAATTTTTATATTTGTTAATCTATATATATATCTATCAATCTATTAATATATATATATATATATGTGTGTGTGTGTGTGTGTGTCTATCTATCAATTTATATATTTGCCTATTTGACTATATTTCTATCTATTTATCTATCAATATATATATATATATATATATATATATATATATATATATCTTTCTCTAGTTGTCTATTAGTCTATAATTGTAATTATTTATCTATCAATTTGGTTATCTATATAACTATCTATCTGTATGTCTGTCTAAATATTTATGTATCTATCTATCTATTTGTCTATATATATATATATATATATATGTATGTATATCTATTTGTCTATATATTTTAATATCTATTTATTTATCTTCTTATCTATCTATCTATCTATCTATCTTTCTATCTTTCTATTTGCCTATTTATTTATATATTTGTGAATCAATCAATCTAACTAACTCTCTATCTATCTATTTATTTGTCTATCTATCTATCTATCTATTCATATATATATATATATTATCTATCTATATGTATATCTTTCTATATGTATATCTATCTCTCTATATATCTCTCTATCTATCTATATATCTATCTATCTAATTATATATATATATATATATATATATATATATATCTAAATACTTATATATATATATATCTATTTATCTATCTATCTGTCTATCCAGATTTCTAATATTATATCAATATATTTTGTATCTATTTTATGTCTTTTTATTTGTTTAATTGTTTATGAGTCTATCTTTGTATCTGTAAATATATTTATCTGTCTACCTGTCTATGTATCTATCTAAGAAACTATATATATATATCTATCTATCTATCTATAAGTCTATATATCTTTTTATTTATCAATCAATCTATATATCTATCTATTTAACTAACTATCTATCTTTCTATATATTTATCTATATATCTATTCCTCTATCTATTTAATTATTTGTATGTCTATATATCTATCTTACTATTGTCTATCTTTTTTTATGACTACCTATCTATCTGTCTATCTATATATCTACCAATTTATTTATATATTTGTCTGTCTATCTATCTATATATCTATCTAACTGTCTATCTATCTATCTAGCTATATGTATATTTTTCTATATGTCGATCAATCAATCTTTATTTGTCTCTAAGTATCTATCTATCTATAGACCTCTCTATCTATCTATCTATCTAATTATCTATCTATCTATTTATATGTATTTCAATTTGTTTAATTGTCTATCTATCTATATAACTCTCTATCTATCTATCTATATATATATATATATATCTTTCTAACTATCTATCAATCTTTATATCTCTCTATCTATGTATCTATATATTTATCTATTTATCTATCTTTCTATCTATCTATGTGTCTATATGTCTATCTTTCTTTCTTTGTTTCTATGTGTTTATTTATCTATGTGAATTTCTATCTATCTATCTATCTTTCTATCAATCTATCTACTTATCTATCTTTCAATTTGTTTATCTATCTATCTGTTTATATATATATCTATCATTCTTACTTTCTATGTGTCTATCTTTCTTTTTTGTCTATCTATCTATTTATCTATCTATTTGTCATTCTCTCTATATATCTATTTATCTATATATTAATCTAAAAGTATATTTATCTATCTATATATCTATTTATTTATCTTTTTATCTATATTACTATATGTATAATTATATAACTATCTAACTAACTAACTAATTATCTATTTATTTTTTTTTTCTATATAACTATTATCTATATGTCTATCTATCTAATTATATATATATATATATATATATATATATATATATATCTCACTCTCTCTCTATCTATTTATTTTCCTTTCTCTCTATTTTAAATCTTCAATCTTTCTATATATCTATCTCAATATCTTTCTATTTATCTATCTATCTATCTTTCTATCTATCTATTTGTCTATCTATTTCTCAATCTGTTTATCTATCTAGATATCTATTTTTTTTATTTTTTTTATAAATCTATATGTCTATTTTTCAAACTTTCTAACTATTTATCTATTTAATTGTCTATCAATCTATTTTTCTATTGCTTAATATGTCTACCTGTATACCTATATATCTATCTATCTATCTATATATTTGTCATATTTATTATTTGCCTATCTATCAAAATGTCTATCTGTCCAAATATCTATCTATCTATCAGCTTATGTATCTATGTATCAATCTATCAATCTATTATTCCTTTTTATCTATTTATTTATCTATCTATCTAATTAACTAACTTACTTACTATCTATATATCAATCTTTCTATTTTTCTAACTATTTAACTATATTTTTATGTTTCTGACTATTAGTCAATTATCCTATCAATTATTTTATCTCTCTCTATCTATCTATCTATTTATTTATTTATCTATCTATCTATTTATCTTTCTATCTGTCTATCTGTCTATCCGTTTATCTATTTATCTATCTATATATCTTTCTATCAGTCTATATATATATTCATCTATCTATCTATATATCAATCTATTATTCTTTCTATCTATCTATCTATTATTCTAAGTATCTATCTATCTATTTTTTTTATCTTTCAAACTTTCTGTATATCTTTATATCTATTTATCTATCTATCTGTTTTATATCTATATATCTATATATCTATCTAAATACTTATCTATCAATATTTCTATCTATTTATCATTCTTTCTTTTTATATATCCATCTGTATATTTGTCTATCTGTCAATCTATCTAAATGTCTATCTTTCTATCTATATATCTATTTGTCTAAATACCTAACTGTCTAATATCTACCTATATATCTATCTATCTTTATATCTTTCAAACTATCTAATTGTCTATTAGTGTATCTGTCTATTTGTCTATTTGTCTATCTATCTATCTATCTATTTATGTGTATGTATTTTCTATCTATCTTTTTATTTGTCTATACATATAGTTATCTATCTATCTATCTACCTGTCTATTTGTCTATTAGTCTATTTTTGAATTTGGCTATTTGTAAAACTATCTTTCTGTCTATCTATCTATTTGTCTAAGTGTCTATTTATCACTTTATCTATCTATTTGTTTATTATTCTATTAGTCTAAGTGTCTATTTGTTTATCTATATACCTATCTATCTAAGTATATATTTATCTATCTATCTATGTATCAATATGTCTTTCTATCTATTAGTCTATTTGTCTAGTTATCTATCAGTCTATCTTTCAATCTATCTATCTCTTTATCTAACTATCTATCTCTTTATGCATCTATCTATCTATATGTCTATATGTACATCTGTCTATTTTTCTATCTGTCAATATTTCTATCTATCTATTTGTCTAAATATGTATCTTTCAATCAATCTATATGTGTAACTATCAAACAATTTATCATTCAATCTATCTATCTATGTAACTATCAAATCATCTTCATGTATATTAGTATATCAATCAATGTGTAGTTCTGTCTATCTAAATATCTATCAATCTATCAGTTTGTTTGTCTATTTATTTATTTATTTATCTTTCTATATCAATCTAACTATATATATATATATGTATCTATTTGTCTATCTATTTATATGTCTATCTATTTATATGATTATCTATTTATATATCTATTAATCTTTCAAGCTATCTTTCTATTTGGACACTTATCAATTTGTATATCTGTCTATCATTCTATTTATCTATCTTTCTATATATATATATATATTTATTTATTTATTTATTTATTTATTTATTTATTTATATTTATATTTATAGTTATATGTCTATGTGTCTATATTTCAATCTATCTATCTATCTATCAAACTATTTATCTATCTATCTTTCTATCTATATATCAAATAGTCTATCAGTGTATTAGTCCATATATCTACATATCTATCTGTTTGTCTATCTATCTATCTATGTCTATCTTTCTCTATCAATATAAATGTGTATCTATCTATCTATCTGTATAATAATTAATTATTTATATATATATATCAATCTATTAGTCAATCAATCTATTTATCTATCTATCTATCTATCTATCTATCTATATGTCTATCTATGTATATATCTATCTATCTATAGGTTTATCTATCTATCATTTTATTTTTCTATATGTTGATCTATCTATCTATTTATCTTTGAATCTATATATATATATATATTTATATTTATTAGTCTCTCTGTCTATCTATATATCTATCTTTCTATCTATCTTTATATCTCTCACTCAATCTATATATCAATCTATATGTATTTATGTATATTAGTCTATCTATCTATCTTTTTAGGTATCTAACTATATTTATATCTATCTTTCTATGTGTCTATATATTTATGTGTCTATCTATATATCTTTATATCTATCTATATGTCTATCTATCTAGCTATCTATCTTTTTATCTCTCTCTCTATCTGTCTGTCTATCTATATAAATGTCTAGTTATATACCTTTTTGACTGTCTATCAATCTATCTCTCACTCTCTCTATCTATATTTTGTATATTTTTCTATCTTTCAATTTGTCTATCTATCTTTCTATCTATCAATCAATTAATATATCTATGTGTCTATCTATTAATTTAAATATTTACCTATTTGTCTATATTTTTATCTATCTCTCTATCTATCAATATATATATATATATATATATCTCTCTCTAGTTGTTTATTAGTCTATAATTCTGATTATTTATCTGTCAATTTGGCTATCTATCAAACTATCAATCTATCTATCTGTCTATATGTCTATCTATCTATTTGTCTATTTGTGTTTCTCTATATATCTGTCTATTTATTGGCCTATTTATCTATTTATATAGCTATCTATCTATCTCTCTATCTTCCTATCTATCTATCTATTTGTCAATTAATCAATCAATCTAACAATCTAACAATCTATCTACCTACCTATCTAATTGTCAATCTATTTGTCAATCTATATTTCTACCTATCTATTTATATATTTTATCTATCTATATGTCTATCTGTCTATCTATATTTATATCTATCGATTTTTATATCTATCAATATACATACATACATACATATATATATATATATATATATATATATATGTCTATTTATCTATCTATCTATATTTCTATCTATCCAGATTTGTGTTTTTATATCTATCTATTTTGAATCTATTTTTCTATCTTTCAATTTGTTTAATTGTTTATCAGTCTATCTTTCTATCTGTAATTAAATTTATTTGTCTATTTATCTATCTAGGAATATATATATATATATTATATATATATATATATATATATATATCTATCTATCTATCTATAAGTCTATATATCTTTTTATCTATCTTTCTATCTATCTATTTAACTATCTATCTATTTCTCTATCTCTCTATCTATCTAATTATCAATATGTCTCTATATATTTATCTTACTATTTGACTATCTTTCTTTCTGACTACCTATCTATTTGTTTATCTATATATCTTTATATCCATC